>JAVQIZ010179402.1:0-12350 GCA_036023535.2 Galaxias brevipinnis
GCAACACATTGATTTCTGCTCCTCTGCCCCCCCCCCCCCCTTTTATCAACACTCATCAACACTCCACCTCAAGTTAAACTGCATGTGACACACAAGAGGGATTGTGTGCTGAGCCTCAGGAGGACTGACTGCTGTGGGGGTTTTTTATTCGAATTTTTCACGAACTGCCTTCAAAACTGCCTTCTAACTCTAACCACTATGGCAAAAAGAGACGTTGTCTTAGTCTGTTAACCCTCTATAAATAATATTAAATAACATTATAATTACAACCCGTCTGAGGGCAGATAAAATCTATGAGACAGGGTTTGGAAACAAAAATATTTTCATATAAAGACCTCTGAGTAGACTGACATCGGACCTGCATTTTCTGAAAAGGTTATAGGACGTAATCCGAAAACGTAAACAAAAACAAGGCCAAATAATAAAGCAAAGTAAACACAGATAAACAGAAATCATCCCCCGACAGTGCGATTACATACTGTTTCCGTTGATTGACAGCTCGGGGGAACCTGTGACCTTCTGGAACAGAATGCCCACACCTCCTGCTTGTGAGTCACCATGGTTTCAATAGAGTTCCAGAGTGCTTTGTGTACACCACTCACTCAGCAATGACCCTGAAAAGGGAGCAATTCATTGTCAAGTTTAGAAATATTGTTGATACACTTAAGTATGAACTTAAGTGTCCCTCTCTGCGTGTGCGTCACCGAAAGTAAAGTTTTTCCTTCACCACTGACTGTGGTAATGGAAGAAGAGTGAAAAAATAGAATGTACTGTGTATGTACAGATGGCTTGACAGGAAATAATAAGCAACCATTCAAAACATTTCAAATAATAACAAAATTGTATATTCAAATCACCAGATTGTTTTCTAGCGCCGTAACTTATTAGACATTGAGAAATGTTTCATGATGCTACAGATAATTGTACATTGAAGTGGTTTACCAGTGCCATAGCTTATTGCGCAATGAGATGAATGGGTTCTTGACACCATAGATAATTGGACATAGAAGATGGGTTCATGACATCCTAGATAATTGGACATAGAGGGTGGGATCACGGACTAAAGCTGAAGCAGAACAGAGCACTCTGATTGGGTACAACCATGTGTCAAAAACAACATGAATTATTGAGACAGAATCTCTTCCTTGTTAGGTACAGTTGGGTTGGCACACGCACTCACACACATGCACGCACAGTTGAGCACACACACACAGAAACACACACCCAAGTGTCTATACAGTCCAAAACACAAACAGATTGGCATTCGTCCAAAAAACATACACACGGAAATGCACTTAAACATTCTCCCACGAGCAGACACATAACACACACACACACGCACGCACACGCACACACACACACACACACACACACCAACAACAACACAGAGAGTGACACATACGCTGCTTCAAACACACAACCCACACACACACACACACACACACACACACACACACACACACTCCCCAGGCTATTGTTACGCGCTCGCTCTAAAAGGGGCACAGTGATCCGGGACAGACACAGGCTGCTCCCTGCCTCTCAGCCCCAGCAAACAGGCTGGGTAACGGGGAGCGGAACACGGAAAGTGCCAGGGTCAGACAGACATCCATCCATCCATCCATCCATCCATCCATCCATCCATCCATCGACTCACAAACACGCGATGTGTTCCGCGGAACAGGTTTTGTGCTCATGTGCACATTCTGAAAAGGTTCATGACCTGAAACACACACAGACATACACACTGTGTCATGACAATAATACTTCTAGTTGTAATCCTTTTCATTGTGGCTGCCCTTCAGGATACTCAAGGTTGCCGAGGAAACAGTTCAAAGAGTGACAGAAGCAACCAAACCAAGTGAAAAGAGAGTAAAAAGCAGATGAACGTCTAAACATTGTATAAAAGTGTACTTACGGGTTTGCACTTACGCAAGCTCTGTCTCTTGCTCACACACATCGTAACACACACACACACACACACACACACACACACATACAGAGAGCACCACAGTGGTAAACTAAGTAGAACTGGGCAGCAGAAGAGAGGATGAGCAATGCAGGGCACCCTCTCGGCTGACTAAATTATACATGGGCCCATTTGCAGTAGTCGCTGATTCGCAAAGCCTTCTCCCATGTCTCCTGGTCGCTGTCAACTGACTTTCCAAGATGGCCGACACAAACAAACAGACCTGTTGTTATAGGCGACAAGAAAAGATGAAAAAGTAAAAAAGTGAATAAAAGTGAATGTGATTAATAATAATAAAATCATAATAATAATAATAATAATAATAATAATAATGATAATAATAATATAATAATAATCATTATTATTATTATTATTATTATTATTATTATTATTATTATGATTTTACACTAAGGACACACAAGTACTGACTTGCCAAAAAGGATCTTCACATCAGTTCAGTTTTCTTATATCTGCTTTATAATAAGCTTCACTATCACTATGACTTCTTCACTATAATAATCTTCACTATCACTATCTCTTGTTTACTGGCTGAATGTTTTATTTTACTACTATTAAGTCAACTTTAGCATTCACAGAATTCCTTAGGATTTTGTTTTATAAACTGTGTGTACACTGTTTATTGTTTAGTTAGCTTATAGCCCTGAACGCCCACACACATCTCCAGAAATAAGTAATAGATAATAAATGGAAAGAGCCCTCTGTGTTGAGGCTTTATGCTACCTCCGCCCAGAGGAGATCAGGCTGCCATACCTTTTGATATATTCCTCTGACTCCTACGAACGGAGGACGGAGTGGTATTCTCTCTCCAGCTCCTCTTCCTCCCACAATCCTGACTGATGTCCGGCCAGCGTCCATTTTAGAACCTCCCGGGGGAGGAGAAGGAGGAGAAGAGAAGGAGGAGGAAGAAGGGGGGGGGACCTCACAGTCTTCGAGGCTGAATCATTTGAGGAAACAATGTTTGTTCCCTTCCCTGTTTCATTGTGAGCGGTGGTGTTTTCCAAGTGAACTATAGACAGTCGAAGCTGTTATTAAGCACGTATTTTGCTCTTACTGTTTCTCTCTCTCTCTCTGTTTTGGGCTCTGTCTCTTTCTCTCTTTGTGTGTTTCGCACCCTCATCCCCTCTTCTGTTTATCCTTCCTTCCCTCCTGCTTTTCTTTTCAGTGTCTCAGAAGCGCCCTGGTGTCGTTTCCCATAGCACGTCCTCCTCCTCCTCCTCCTCCTCCTCCTCCCTGCTCATTTCCTCTTCTCTCCATTCCTTCTCCTCTCATCTTACTTTCCTCTCTTTCCCCTAGTTTCATCCAGGGTCCCAGTACGTGACCCCCCAGCCAGAGAGAGAGCCCCAGTACGTGACCCCCCAGCCAGAGAGAGAGCCCCAGGACGAGGCTAGGGTGGGAAGCAACAGGGGGGCGTCACAGCGGCTCACACTTCCATCCCTACTTCGGTCCCGTAGCATCAGAGCCACACGGACATCTTCAGAACTTGACAAAAATCCCAAAAAAGGCTTTCACACTCTGCTCTGGTGTTGCAATGCAACACCTTTTAACATCCAGCATGGTTGGAGATGTTACTCTGCACAGTGCAGGATGAGGTTTTGTATTGGAGGAGCAGTGTGTGTTTGATGGGTGAGATGCGTTGTAGGAGCCGTGTATGCTTGATGGGTGAGATGCGTTGTGGGAGCCGTGTATGCTTGATGGGTGAGATGCGTTGTAGGACCAACATGTGTTTGATGGGTGAGATGCATGAGCACATGGCCACTGTGTGGGACAGGAGGTTATAGACGATCTAAGCTGATAGTGTGGAGGCAATCTTCCCAAGAAAACTGATACAGCTAAAAATACAATCCCAACTCATACAACGTAATATAATATAATATAATACAATATATTATAATATAATGTAATATATACAAATATGTTTTCTTTATTGACGTTCAAAGAATAGATTGTGATTGTAATCCTAAACCTTTCTGATCTACAGGAATACAGGTTCATAAAACGTAAGGTAGAAATGAGACAATGGCTCACACTGATATGATATGCAGCCTGTCATTATGTAAATATTTACCTACATTAAAGTAATCCACTTTGATGGACAGAAACCTTTAAGCCTATGGAATTGAAACTAAATGACAAATATACATAAATTCCCAGTTTGATAAAGTATTGAGAAAAAAAAAAGATTATTCCGTTCAAGTTATCCGTGGAGACATGACATAATAATGTTATTAAAATCAAAATGGGACCACGTGAGGAAACCAATCTTCCACTGACAGAGATCCCAAGTACTGTAACGTCATGTTGAATAGCAAAAAATATCCTTTCATCTCTGCAGGGCGCATGTATTTGTGTAAATAAGTGCTCTCTGCATCGGTTGGTTGGTGCGTCGCCTGGAGTGTTTGTGTACAGTATGTACTGACTGTTATTAAGTGTGAGCATGCCACTGTGTGTGTGTGTGTGTGTGTGTGTATGTGTGTGTGTGTGTGTGTGTGTGTGTGCGTGTGTGTGTGTGTGTTCATGTCGCTGTTGGTGCAGTCATTACTTGCTTGTTTACTGTTATTCTGTGTGTTGTTGTTGTTGCCGTTTGTACGAAGAGTAATTTAGAAAATAAATTCCATCTCCCGTTGACATGACTTCCCTTTGATTTCCTTAAAATGTATTATCTACGTATATACGAATCATCCAAACACAATTTTCCCCCCACTGCCACCGTGTTGCACACACACACGCGCACCAATCCACCGTGGTTAAAGTTATTATGTGCCTGTGCATATATTAGAGTGGTTACACTCAGCCCTTAGCTGGGACTCGTAAGGTTTGCTGCTTCCCATTTATATAACCCCCGCTTCTTGATTAAGTCTCTCCAGAGGAGCTTACAGCGTATTGCAGGGCGTGCATTAGCTCTGTCTATTTTCCAAGAGGGGTACTTGTGGGAGATGATGTAGTACGCAAACACCACCTAAGACACCGTTCGCCCGTGAGGACAGGAAGGCAATTCCGGGTTGTCACACAAAGTCCGCGGCAGTGAAATGGAACCTCAAACGCAACACTAATTCACGGACAGAAAGGCCGTTCCGATTCCGTCTGACATTCCAATTCCGTTTGACCTCCATAACGAAGTGGAAGGGGCCGCGTTCCGATAGCGTTCCGAGAGCGTTCCGGAGCATTCCGGAGCGGCCGGCGAGCCTTTTGGGTTTCTCCTCCTTCACAGGTCCGGACTGTACCCTGTAGATGAGCTTACAACCGAAACGAAGACTGCGTCAAAAAAACGTTTTAGGAGTTTTACTAACTTGATCTAATGTTGCCTGTATCTTTTAATTATCCTTCATTGAGAGCACATATATGTAGGAGTCACTTACCTAAACCCAATGTTTCTTATGTGAATAATTGAAATACGGCCTTTTAGTGAAGCGAGCAGGTGTTTTTAGCCATAACAGGTACAGCCAACTAACCAGGGAAAAACAATCAAACAGCACCAACCATGCATACATCTACACACTGCTCTTTACTAGCAACAGTTTCTAACCATCATGCCTACATAGACCTACAGCTCTTTAACAGTTAACAACAATCAGGTCAACAGCTACATACTGCTCTTAGCAACATGTTTGCATAAGGGCACTGATGGAGATCGACTAGGCCAGTCCTGGAAACCCGTGAGAGAGTTGTGTTGACGGGAAGAGGATTAGCGGCAGCACTAGCCACATACTCCATTATAGATGCTGCTGAGTGAAGGAGACCTGCAGAGACCTGGGTGGGTCAGGGCCTGGCTTCCCTCCTAGTACTCTCTCCTCCAGACGTGGACAATCAATAAGTGTGTGGGTGGTGTGCCTGTGTGTGTGTCACTCTGTGTGCGTGTTGAAGTGTGTGTGTGTGTGTGTGTGTTAAAGTGTGTGAGCACACGCATGTGTGTGTGTGCGGTTATGACTTTGTGTCAAAGGTTCATGCATTAGATTCCAATTAGTAAATGTGTTGAGTGCCCTTCGATGTAAGGAGAGAGCGAGAGAGTGCAAGAGGAGGAGAGGGCAAGAGAGAACGATAAAGATAGGGCAGGAGAAAGGGATTGAGAGAGAGAGAAATAAGAAAGAGTGAAAAAGAGAGCAAGCAAGAGAGATATATCGAAAGAGAGGTCGAAAAGAAGGGGGGGGGTTAGTAAATGTGTTGAGTGCCCTTCGATGTAAGGAGAGAGAGAGAGAGAGAGAGGGTAATCTAATGTCATATATTGCTCATTTCTCTTTTACGTTGATACGTTGCTGCGTTCTATACTCCCTCTTTCAACAGTTATTCCTGTTGTCTTCCACCTCTTCACATAAACGTCTCCCATCCTCTCTCTTTCTCTCCCTAGCTCTATCTTTCCCACCCAATACCTTTCTCAATCTATATCTCTATCGTGTTCCGTTCTGTCCAGTCCAGTACAGTCCAGTCCCAGTGTATTGCAATATTGATCACCTCGTTTCACCTCAGGGTTTAATCTGTTCCTTCCTTTCTGAGGCACTAAGATTTACATTTGATTAAAGAGGGATTAACTAACGTTATTAGTATTTTTTTTTTAAAGATCAAGCCGCAGTCGGGTATCAGGTATGAACAAACTCAGGAGAGGATCCCGTGTCTTCAAAGCCCACCACAGCCACATCCACACCTGCTGTCTACACGGAGATACAAACAACACGGCAACACCTACAGTTAACCTCTCAGCCTCATACTTTGTACTTTCTCTCCAAACTCCTAGAGCCTCATCCCAGCGAATTAAACAAAAACATTCCAAAGGGCATGACGCACCACCATCTCGGCTCTGTTGAAACGTTGTCACCTCAGAGTGATGGACGCACTTCTAATATGGATGCATTACCACGAGTAAAGTAGATTCCATCTTCGATAGGCTATAATTAAGGCCACATTTCCACATCCAGCTAATGCACTGGCTATCATCCAACCTGGTATTAGCTTCTTCACCAAACCGTCGCAGCCCTGCTTTCGTCCCACTCTCTGCCATAGGAGAATTACATGAACGCTGTGGGTCAGCAGCAGCAAAAGCCTCGGTTCTTCTCTGGCTGACCGACGTCCCATTGCTAACGTCACAGTCAACTCTACTCTATTGGTCTTCCAAGGCGTTTGATAGATAAAAAATGAAATAAATTAAAAAATAAAAACATAATAGGTAGGTCCACTTTAGTGCTCTGTTACTCGACAACTTACAGTTTTAAACTCACATTATCTATTGTTATATTAGGATTATAAAGTGGTGTTGATGAATGCGCTGGGTACTATGTCGCACAAAACGACCAGTTCGTCTTCTTCTTCTACTTGTGCTCGAGTCGCAGTGTATTCCAGCACGCCCCTGGGACGCATATCGTCATGTTCGTCTTGTTGTCTAAGGGGCCAGCTGCCTCCTTCATACCGACCTATTATTAGGTCCACGTTATTTTCTCTCAGGTGGCCTAACGGTGAAGTCAGGCAGCCATAGCGCTTCGGTTTCTCTCTGACACGCTGAGGTTTTATTGAGGTTTGTACAAATTAACTCCTGCCTGGGTAACGTGGCTAAGATTAGCGCTGATATTCATGGCAGGCTTTTTCTTTCTGTTCCTTCCTTCCACCGTTTTTAACCTATTATTAGGGCCAGAGG
Organism: Galaxias brevipinnis; assembly: GCA_036023535.2. Classification (NCBI taxonomy): domain Eukaryota; kingdom Metazoa; phylum Chordata; class Actinopteri; order Galaxiiformes; family Galaxiidae; genus Galaxias; species Galaxias brevipinnis. The sequence goes on from JAVQIZ010179402.1 coordinate 7,608, forward strand.
CATCTTAGGAGGCTGGCACTCCGGCTGGAAAGACCCTACTCGAAAGTTGTGTATTTTTAGATCCTTTTAAGGGTCTTTGGCGCCTTGGGATAGGGTTCGTTCAAGCTCCCCTTAATCCTCACATACCATGAGGTAAATACATGGTACGCTACATGGAGCCTGGCGCTATGGCTTCGCTTGGACTTTTAATCAATTCTTTTATCAGGTGTATATGAAATCAAAAAGGCTAGTATTAAAGCTTGCCCAGTGGCTCTCCTGAGCTGTGCTTCACTCCAATGGCACTCAAAAGCGTGAAACATACAAAGACTCTTAACTGAACTCATGAGTGTGTGTGTGTGTGTGTGTGTGTCTGTCGTGTGTGTGTGTGTGTGTGTGTGTAAAGGTGTGATGGAGTTGCTATGCAGAATGTCTGTCTCTGTATTTGGAGACAAGGTGAGAACTAAGTGAGTCAATGGACTTGGTAGTGGGTTGAAGGAGAGAAACATTTGGTCAACGATGACATTTACTTGTGAGAATAACAGTAACAACAGACCATGGTTCCCATCTCACAGTTGTGATCACTGTAAAATGTGTACATAAATATACTCCAGTTCATATTTTTGAAGAAATAGCGCATTTATTTTAAATTGAAAGACATCAACATCATTAAAAGAGAGATAGAGAGAGCGAGAGCGAGAGAGAGAGAGAGAGAGAGCGAGAAAGAGAGACAAACATCGAAAACTTCGATACAAAAGTGTAGTTTGTCACTAATGTGCGAGGTGTCTGCGTTACTAGTCATTTTGAAATGTAATTGCCATAGAATGTGATCGTATACCTGGGAAAGGAGTTTAACTTAAAAGTTTACAACATAATTAACTTATTAGAACGCAAGGGATTTTTGGTGAATAAAAAAAAAGTATAAAAAATGTGTCATGCGTTTTCTTTATTCTGAAATAAATGGTAACATCAAACTTAATTTAGAAAGAAATTAGTGGAAGAAAAAAAATAACTTTGGAAGTGAGTAACGGAATGCCTTGATGGATTAATTAATATGTCTATTGAAAAGGAAGTTCTTAATCAGACGCAGTCATTCAAGTCTAATGTAATCCAATATTTACCCGGCCAAGCAATTACTTTCCAGAACATTAATAATAGCTATGCCCTGAAACCACGTGGATTCTAATTCCATGGCAGAAACAGCCACTGTGATTGGTTACTTATGCACAGTTTGGATGGAACAGCCACTGTGATTGGTTACAGTTTGGATGGGTTTGGATCTCATTTGTCAGCTTTTTAACGCGCTATTATGACATAAGAAAACAGTGGCTGTGATCCACTCTGACAGTGTTCAAACTTGATTATTTAGATTTGGAGATTAGATTGTGACGGATGTCAATCAATGCTCGTTGACTCCTAATTAGCCCAAGGGTGGGTGTGGGAGTGTTCAGCGAGACAGAATGTTCTATTTGGAATGTTCCAGTGGAACTAGAATCTGCGGACAAGCTTAGGTCTCCAGCTCCGGTCCAGGAGAGCTTCTGGGCGTGCCGGCTTTTCTTTCCAACCCATCTCTAACACGCCGGCATTCAATAACAAGGGGTCCAGACTGAGTCAATGATCACTACTGCAAAAAGTAATGGTGTGTTAGCGATGCGCTGGAAGTAAAAACGTGCACAAACCCAATAACGTCCCCAGGACCTGAACCACGAGCACCCAAAGCTTCTGATTGGTCCAAAAGATGACTGACATTGGGAACTGGGGTTGCCAGTTGGCTGAGACAGGGCGGTGGGAGGCAGCCAAAGGGTGGTGATTGGCCAGCGGCTAGGAGAAGAAGCCAATGAGAGGCTGCAGAAAGAGGCCCAGTGTTCCGAGGATGCACACTGTCACAAAGACCCATAAGAAGATCCTGTCAATCACCATGGCAACGTATTTCCAGTCGTCCTCCACCTGAGAGAGGGTTGGGGTGGGGGGAGTGTAGGTGGGAGAGTCAAGGGATGATGACATGATGAGAGAGCAGAAAGAGGGGGAAGAGGAGGTTACGTGTGTTGTGAAAAGAAAGAAAGAAAGAAAGAAAGAACGAAAGAACGAAAGAAAGAAAGAACAGGGAACGGATTGATTGGAACACTTCAGCACGCAGGCACACAACTGACTCGTAATTGACACACAGTGGGAACTGTCTCACTGGAAGCACTGTGTCAACAGCAGCGACAGACATTTTGGACAGAGCTGATTGAGAAAGCTGCTTAGCATATCAAAAGACGCCCCTCTCCTCCCATTCGGGGCAGAATTGACTCTCGGCGCCTCTCGCTGACAGACTGCAGAGATCTCAGATTGAACACGGCAGAGAGTACGCTTTGGGAAACGTGTTTTTGACAGAATGGCACAAAGGGATGCAGTCCTCACTTCCCTTTCCCCCCGTCTCCATCCCTCTTGGAATACGCTTTGCATACACATGCATAACGCATGGCATTTTTTTGTTTACATGGTAGGCTACACACATTCTAGTGCTGCACATGATTTGGTGTATTTCAAAACCAAACACAAATAAGAGTTGATATTTGAATGATCTGCATCTGTAGCTGGGTATATAATGCAAAACTGTTTATTCCATCCTGTTGGCAAACTTTCGGTGAATAAAGACCGCCAAACTAACTGTTTATTACGTCTAATAATTGAATCCATTTGAGGCATTTGAAGACTAGTCTTTACCAACTACGTCTTTAAATGTAGATAATATAAACTAGCTTGTACTAAAGACTACACCACCCACCTCTTTGGCCTGGTTGAAGCTGCTAAAGACTACACCACCCACCTCTTTGGCTTAGTTGAAGTTGCTAAAGACTACAACTCCCACCTCTGTGGCTTTGTTGAAGCTACTAAAGACTACATCACCCACCTCTTTAGCCATTTTGAAGCCACCAAAGACTAAACCACCAACCTCCCTGGCCTGGTTGAAGCTACTTACATAAAACTACAACTCCCACCTCGACGGCCTCGTGAAAGCGACGAAACACTACATCACCCACCTCTTTGGCTTAGTTAAAGTTGCTAAAGACTACAACTCCCACCTCTGTGGCTTTGTTGAAGCTACTAAAGACTACATCACCCACCTCTTTGGCCTTGTTGAAGTTACTAAAGACTACATCACCCACCTCTGTGGCTTTGTTGAAGCTACTAAAGACTACATCACCCACCTCTTTGGCTTTGTTGAAGCTACTAAAGACTACAACTCCCACCTCTGTGGCTTTGTTAAAGCTACTAAAGACTACATCACCCACCTCTTTGGCCTTGTTGCGGCTCCTCATGTTCTCGGCGATGTACTTGACGCTCTCGATGGCCTGTTTGATCTCGGGGGACACCACGGAGAACGCCACCACGGTGTTGATGCTCTGAGGGCTCAGCTGGCGGCTGAGCTTGCCCGGGTCTGCCACCTCAGGGGTCTCCTTGCCATGCTGGCAGGGGCACGGACACTGCTTTCCGCCGGCGCCGCAGCCCTCCATGGACAGTCTGCTGTCGCCAAACTCCAGACAGTTCAGGGAGCCGCCTCCTACTTGCTGCAGAGGACGAGGGGGGCGGGGGGGTCAAGTCAATGCGCAAGGTCAAAGGTCATGATTAGATTAGAGGTCATAACGTAGACTACAATACATATGTAAAACAAACATGCAGTTACATAGCTGGATGTACATAGTTGGTATTACAGTCATCTAAATATTATAATATATTATTTTGTGTATATCCTGTATGTCTATATCTATGTACTGTGGTATAGGAGAGATCAGCCTGACGTCAGAACAACAAAAAACAAATTTCCGGGTGGTGGAAGTATCGCCTCCAACTTAGGGAGACGGCTATAAACAAGTTGTTCTTTATGACAGCCATGAGCATACAAATAAAAAATATTTAGATTTTAAATGGTTTGAAATGTTGTATCTTGTCCAAACACCATGCTGTTATAGCTTTAAAGCAATTGGTTTTTACGTGCTGTTTTTACGTTTAGGTAAGTAGGCTAGTCTATTACGATAAGGTAACGGTTAACTTGCTAGCCAGCTACTGTAATAGGCTAACTACTTATATGAGCTAGTTTATTACAGATATAGGTAAAGATAGGTAAATAAAAAATACATAGAAACGGCATTTGTTTCTGATAGTGATTGAGTATTATTATTAATTATCTATTCTTTATTTTTACCCCAACTGGCCCAAGTCTGATCTCGCAATCGTGACCGCGTTGGATGCGGCGCACCAGCAGGGGTTCAGACAATGAATTACTACCAACTGTCGTTAGTTGTGAAGTTTTGCCTTAATCTAATAAATTATTTATTTATATTATATATATTATATAAATATAATATATATATATATAAATATTATATTTATTATTTATTTATTTATTTATTTATTTATAGTTATTTGGGGAAACAGTTTAGATTACGTATGCTTATTAATAGACATTTTTGTCACTACATAAAAAACATAAAAAACACGGGCTAGTTCTCATAACGTTAAGGTGTAAGCCAGGGAAGCAACGTTTAACTTCCATGAAACGTTAATGTTGGCCACTTTGGAATGCTTAATATGTTAACAGCACGTTCAAAACTTAATGTGAACAAGTGCTTTCAACATAGTTGTCTTTAGACGTTTTTGCTTCATCTCAGAGGGGGAATCTGTACAAATCTAGCACTTTACAACTCGCCAAAATTGTTTTTAATTCCTAAACACAACAAATTAAAGCATATTCTCTCACTCAAAACTGTTACTTCCGCCACC
>JAVQIZ010179485.1:0-16933 GCA_036023535.2 Galaxias brevipinnis
AGAGAGAGAGAGAGAGAGAGAGAGAGAGAAGGGGGGAAAACAACAGGGGTGTGAAAGAAATGAAAAGGATAAGGAGAGAGAAGAGGTCAAGAGGAAAGAGGGGGGGGGGCTTCTAGGACTTGTGTTATGGAGTGTGAAATAATAGTAGGGGATATACGAGGAAACTGAAGATCTCGCAAAGCCCACACATTTGCCCCATTTTTAGCCCGACAACAGGGTCCAATAGGACCAGCTGGAAGGCCATCTGGGAGGAACTGAGGCTGCGGCGGCCTCTCTCCTTGGCCGTCACGGGGGGGGACCTCCTTCTCAGAGCCGCCACCACGTCCTCTTGGGAGGCACGGTTCCAGGTCCGGTCTGGTCGGGGAACAAACAGGAAAGACCCTTCCGTGACAAACAAGCAGTCACGCTGTTGCTGCCCTGCCGCCATGGCAACCTCGTCCAAAAGGACTGGGAAAGGGGGGGTTCTTGGGAGGAAAGAATAGAAGTAGAATGACTATTCAACCTGAAATGGCGCGTATCAACCGAACGAAACGTGCAAACACACACACACACACACACACACAAATACACGTGTGACCCGTCAGGTCATTACACAGGAGAGTGCGATGCCTTAGCCTTCCATCTTTCTCTCATTCCCTGCACTGCAGCATGTCGACAGGGATGAAACAAAACATCTCCAGCTCCTAAACCCTGACCGCACAACCGACAGCTACTACGACACAAACGCCACAGCCTTCATCCGTAGTGGAGCGTCCGTTTTAACTGCTCCAGTGAGAGCTCCCGCGTCACATCTTTGTTTCGAAAAACACTGGTCTGGCTATGACTCATCTCTGCCCTGCTCCAGCTACAGGTGACGAGAGAGAGAGAGAGAGAGAGAGAGAGAGAGAGAGAGAGAGAGAGAGCGAGAGAGAGAGAGGCGGGAGAGAGAGCGAGAGAGAGAGAGAGAGAGAGAGGGAGAGAGAGAGAGAGAGAGAGAGAGAGAGAGAGAGAGAGAGAGAGAGCTGTTGATGCGATGGTCAGCTCTCCGGAGATGGCCATTATCACTATTTTGACAAGGGGCGTTAAATCACATTTTTCTAAGCCTGCGCCACATTGGTGAGACACAGGCCGTAAAGCATGGGCCTAGCTTTCTGGCCTGTCCTGATAATGTGTTGTGACCCTGAGGGTCTTTTGAAATGTGTAACAGGAAATGTGTTCCATTTCCTGATGATGACCAATAGGAGATGAAACCCCACACACTGCTGCTTACTGACCAGGTGTATATTCAAACCGTATACTACAAGGTTGTGACCCTGTATTCACATGGCTCCATTTGTGTCGAATTCAATGAGCGTATAAAAGAGATAAGAGTTTAAACATTGCACCGTTTAAATGAAAAAATTGGGGGCGCAAGCAGTTGGATAGGATATTCCTATCTTGGCATCTACATTGAGGTGCATGATATAAGTTATTCAGGTTTTGCGTATGAAACACTTTCGCATTAACCATGCATAGTTATGGCAAGAGGCATGCCCCCAGCCACACTGCTAGAAGCCTGCCACAAGGCCTTGGCACAGATCCGCTGCTGGCTATCTGACACTCCATCCGCTGCCGACAGCCAACTAGCGAGACGTACAACAATACCCCCCACTCCACCCCCCCAACCCCCCCGAGTGTTTTCAACAGCTCTGTGCTTGCAAACACAAAACGGTCGCACACCCCGCCCCACTCCTTCCACCCCACCCCTCTCCATCCCGCCCCATAAATCACAGCGCTGGATATCATCAGTATTGAAAACAGTGAATAGGGGCTAAAGGCTATGGGGTCGCGGATCATCGATAACAGAGTAGCTGAGCTAAGGGTCTTGAGATAAGGAGCTGTTGATTTAATCACCTCAGTGACCCTCTGCCATATCCAAACCCCCCCCAAAAAATCATGCTTGCTCTTACCGTAATCACAGACCAAGAGCATACTTAAAAGTGCTAACAATGATGCATGGCAGGGGAGGTTGTTTTTGTTTTCACACGTGAGTCTATCTGAAAGCAAGGCACCACAGTCAAGTCATTCAGTCCCCAGTACTCGCCAATCCAATCAAATTAAAAGCCTGGTTCTGATCCGTAACTCCTGGTCTCTTGTGCAGCCCCATCAATTACCTCTGCCTTTCTCAACCTTACCTCAGAGGGTCTTTGAAGGAGTGATCACAGAGTTACACACACACACACACACACACAAACACACACACACACACACACGGATATCTATTTGTTAATCAATACTTATCCATTTCTTTGCTGATAATTCAAGAATGACACTGCGACACCCTTTCCACACCTACCAACTGACATTAAACACATTGTTAGCATTGTTCTCTAAATTTAAAAAAACACACACACTCAAAGACCAATAATGCATATGTGGAGCATCTTTGGATGCCAGTCCAAATATGGATTCCGAAGAACATGGAGGAGTCATACCTTCACCAACTGTGGCCATGGTAACAAGAAGATCAGAGGAAGAAAATCAGATTGATTAAACAGTGCTTGTGTGTGTGTCTGTGTGTGTGTCTGTGTATGAGTGTTTGAGCATGTGTGCTTCTCTATGTGTTAGTGATGTGTGTGTGTGTGTGTGTGTGTGTGTGTGTGTGTGTGTGTTTGTGTGTGTAAGTGTGTTAGTATGTGTGTGTGCATGTGCGTCTGTGTGTGTGTGTGTGTGTGCGTGTGCATGTATGTATGTGTGTGTGTATGTGTGTGTGTGTGTGTGTGTGTGTGTGTGTGTGGCACTAAAGAAAACAAATTGTAAAATCCAGGGCCAATAAATCCGAGATCTTTGTCTCTAACCCAATGAAAGGCAGTGGAACCCCTCTGCTGGCATTCTAAACACAAACCAAGCTTCCTGCTTGTTGGACTTCTTGCAATCCCCCTTGCTATCCTCACAGCTTTAAATTATGCAGTTAGCGTGCACAGCACTTATCTTTCTTTCCTCCATCCTTTTTTCAACCTCTCCCTCAAACAACCATTTTTCACTTTCTATCTCGCTCACCCTCTCTTGCTCTCTCTCGCTCTCTCTCGCTCTCTCTCTCTCTCTCTCTCTCTCTCATATTTCCCCTCCATCTATGTCTCTTTTTTGTTTTCCCTCTCACACACAGATTTCCCCTTCTTTTTTTGCAGCAAATGCATTATGGCAAAGGGAGGCAGGCAGAGAGAGAGAGAGCAAGAGAATGAGAAAGAGAGATAGAGAGGAGGAACGTGAGGGTGTCGTCCAATCACAGTGGTGGTGGTTCATGTGAGAGGAGAGGCAGCTGCAGATATCGCAAACCATTCATTCAAGTCTTTTTCTCCCCTCCCCCATTTAATTCCCAACGCTTCAGGTCTAGTGAAGATAGCGAATGAGAGGGGATGGGGATCCTAGCCTACCGTACGTTGCTCTGCTCTTTCATTCCTTGGTATGTAGGACCAGCGACAGGGCTGGGCTGGTCCACGGTACTGAGTCCTAGAGCTACCACAGCAGCTCACAGAAAGCCACAACAAGCACGCTCCCACACAAATCCACTGATGAGTGCAAACTACTCCACACCAAAACACAGACAACACCTGTCCAATAAGCAGAGCTGTACTCGATCAGGCCAAGAGCAGAGAAGAGTCGCTTGGAGAGCCAGGCACCATCATCTCCTGCTGATCTCTCTGTGGTTTGCAGGCACACTGTATCAAACACCAATGTGTTCTTATGCCATCCCGCAGCAACGCCCAGGGACTGCAAACATAGAAACTCCCAAATGACTTATCTGGTCTGTTTTCTAACAACAGAACTGCAACAAAGAAGAAGCACCCAGATGTGAGAATAACGTTGTCTACCATCAGAGTCATATCATTGTGACACACAGGGTTTAGACATAGAAATGGAACGGAAACATAAAGCAATGCCCACATGAATAGTTACATTACATCATTGCAAAATGTATTTCAATATTTGGAAAAATTTATTTCACCAAATGTCATTATGGAGTATTATAAACTGACAAACCAGCTGTACATAAATGACGTCAAGCTATTTGTAATTTTTGAAGGATTTTTGTCGACATCACAGCATTCTGTAACCCCCTGCTTTACGTTTTGAATGAAAATATTTTTTGTTTTATTTTTGTATGGTCCATTGAACGAATATCAATACCAATTCCTCCATTCACATTATTGCATACATAAATACAGAAAATATCAGGTAAGTGGTTAAATAATCAAACCACTGAAAATACATTTAAAATGTATTTCATTCCTAGGGATTAAGACAAACTGAGAATGGCTATATATGTCGCAGATAATTCGCTAGATAATTCAATGAATTTATACATTATTTTACGTGAATCATAAGCCATGCAATGGAGCAACTGATTGACTGCAACAACCTACTATAGGCATTCGAAAAAATATATATTAAACGAGTAGCCTACCTGAGACTCAAGTCCACTCTCCAAGGAAGCTGACAGGGAATGATGCAGACAAATTTTTGTGCAGCACTTTGATCTAACCGAAAAAGCGGTTATTGCGCAGGGGGCGCCTGTCATCGAACCCTGTTCTTGGCCATTGAGCAGCCAAGCCCCCTGTAACTGCTTATTCTAAGACCGTCAATAGAGGTACTGATTTCGGCTCTGCGTGGGCTTCTTTGGACTGTTCTCTGTTGAGAGAATGGCGAGCCCTTGTTCCCTGGGAAGGAAACCCCTGGATCTAAAAGGAAAGAGGATTTATTGTACTGATGGACACCAAGTGGCCAGTCATCATCTTATGCTTTGTTCTTGCCAGTCTGTCCGCGATTATAGTGCCTGCAGTCATAAACGTGCGCACTGACAACTTTTCAGTTAGTTTTTTTTTTTCCAGCAAGGAGAGATTTCTGATTGTGCGTTCGCTTGGCCTTTTCTTCATTGGTTGTAAACCGTCCGTTTATTTCTTTCTTTCTCTTTCTCTATAAACAATGTCACAATAAACCCACATTTTATTTACCCAAGACATGCAGTAGAATGTCATTATCACTGTCACCTAATCATTGCATGGAGACGTCTTTTTATTTATTTTATTTACCTGTCTTAAATTTTTGGGCTGAAACAAGGCTTTTTTAATGACTAAGTTCCCAATGCGCGTATAATCTTTATATGTACTTTTTTGTGGATCGATTACGCCACCTAGTGGTATTAAACCTGATTCCACCGAAATGTGTACAATGTTCAGCAAATGAAATAAAAGATAGAAGAGAGTAGAATAGAATAGGAGTTGGCTTCGTCTGAAGAACAAGTGAAAATGGCATACATTTCTGACAAAACCACTTGATTAGAATCCGTGCAATATTTCTCTCAACATCTCATGTCGTAAAGACCACTCTGATGTGTTTTCTTCGGTCACATGATTAATGTTACCCCACCCACTCTATAGCTGTGGTCACCTGACTACCCTCAGTCATCACATTAAAAATGTCTGCGCACTTGTCTTACGGAAGAGTAAATCTAAATATTTTGAGGGAGGCCGCACGAAAGGAGCTACGTGAATTCTTAGACAAATGTGCTGGAAGTAAGGTAATCAACATAAACTTGCTATTTGCTATCTTTACGCACGGTCAGTGCAGTCTGCACTTTGGCGATATCATCGCCATCACGGGACCACTTCAGGGACCACGGAACGGAGCTGTCAAGTGTTTGCAAGTGTTAGGCTGCATGGCTAGCTGACTTTCTGACATTTTGTAGAAGAATATAAAACCCTAACTGCATTGAGCTTTCTTTACATTCCAGGCCATTGTATGGGATGAATATCTGACTGGACCTTTTGGATTGATAGCACAGTATTCCTTGTTGAAGGTATAATAAAATGTAATTGTGCGTTTGTGCCCATTTACTGATAATTAAGATCTCAGACAGAGTTAATTTACCAATCATTGTATCATTATAACCGGTTAATTCAGGAACATGAAGTGGAGAAGATGTTTACCCTCAAAGGAGGAAGTCTCCCACCTGCTGACGTCAAGAACATCATCTTCTTTGTCCGTCCCAGACTGGAGCTTATGGATATTATTGCTGAGAATGTTATTAGGTCTGTTGAGCTATGTATGTGTAAGGCATGCTCTAAAACACATCCACTTCCATTCTACTATATTGTTACACAGTCAAGGATCATGCATGTCTGCTGGTATATGCTTTGAAGAGGTGACTGTAGTAAAACATTTTGATAAATGACAACTCTACTTGATTGGGTTGCTGCATAGTGAGGATAAGATGCACACGCCGCGAGACTTTCACATCCTGTTTGTGCCACGGAGGAGCATGCTCTGTGAGCAGAGGCTGAAGGAGCAGGGTGTGCTTGGCTCCTTCATCAACATAGACGAGTATATCCTGGACCTCATCCCATACGATGGAGATCTACTCTCCATGGAGTCAGAAGGCACCTTCAGGGTAGGTTGAAATGTGTTTGGCCGTCAGCCTGTAAACAGTCCAAAAAACTGTGCCCCTTACACATATAGTTTATGTTCTTCCTAATATGATTAAATAAAGGTAAAATACCTACACCTAACAGATCCTACCTAGTATGCTTACTCATGCATACATATTACCAAACACATAGCTGAAAATAAACCCTATACAAGTAAAATAAAATAATACAAATTTAAATAATTATATATATTATAACTTTGTTTGTTCCAATTCTTACAGGAGTGCTATTTGGAAAGTGACCAGACGAGCCTGTATCACACCGCTAGGGGCCTCATGACGCTGCAGGCTCTTTATGGGACCATACCACAGATCTGTGGGAAAGGGGAGTGTGCACGGGTGGGTGCAGAGCAGAGAAACACAGCACTCACGCTCTTATGTCTTTTTGAACCTAACCTGTGCTACCTGGCTGTCAGTCGCTTCAGAGTAGCCTAGGAAACTACTAGCCTAACCATTATCAACTTTGACTCAGTTGACACGTCTGAGCATGTAAATGCACATGTGAAAACTATTTAAACATCCGCTATGCCATCTAGTTCTAGCTACCGGTATGTCATATAATGGAATTGTCAATAGAATGCTGTGTTGATGAGTGAATTATCCCCCCTACTTCATGTAGCATGTAGCTAACATGATGCTTAGGATGAAGAGGGAGTTTGCCGGCAGTCAGACTCAGATCCTGCCTGTGTTTGACACCTTGCTGCTCCTGGATCGCAATGTGGATCTGCTTACCCCCCTGGCCACACAGCTCACTTACGAGGGCCTCATTGACGAGGTTTATGGAATCACTAACGGTGAGAAACACACCCTTTGACCACCTTAAATATGTCCTGCAATTATGATCCGACTTTGTGCCTTATGGTTTATTGGGAAAAAAACAATAACGCTCATTAGTCTAAAGGTACTGTATAGAACTTTGTCAGGGTCACAGATGTAAACGGGTTATCCTACACACTCTCACTTGAATTTAAGCCGTGTATACCGAAACATATTAAATGCACAGACTCGCGTTAATGAGTGTTTTTTTTATGTGCTTTATCCTTTTTTTGGTTTTCCATGTAAAAACCCAACACATAGGTTATGTCAAGCTGCCTCCTGAAAAGTTTGCCGCTCAGAATAAAAAACAAGGGGAGGCAGGGAAAGACCTACCGACTGAGCCGAAGAAGATGCAGCTCAACTCAGCCGAGGAATTATACGCGGAGATCCGGGACAAGAATTTTAATGCTGTGGGTGCCGCGCTCAGCAAGAAGGCCAAGATCATCTCAGCCGCGTTTGAGGTTGGTCAGTCTCACCTATAGCACTGCCCCCCTGCCATCGCAAGATCTCTGCTCTAATGCAATAGTCTGTCCGGTAATCTAATTTGATTGTAACCCTGGCTGTGATTTCTTACAAAGGTCACGACAAAAGCTGTATTGATGCGTGCAGACGATGACAACTATCGATAAATAAAATCTCGTCCTAATGCTTTATCCTGTCTTATGCAGATACACATCTATTGTTTCTGCTTTGAACTCTGTTTACAAGAAAGAAATGGTTCATAGGAGTTCTGCTCCATCAATTGTGTTATTACTGTACATAGGCATAGCTGGCCTATATTCAGAACTTCCCAAATATGAAAGCTTCTATCAGCAAGGGTCACATGTACTCAAATCTTAATAGTCTTATCACTCTGGATGCAACAGGAAGTGATAATGAGAGAAATACCCTGATGTCCTTCAAGCTTCCTTTTTCATGTACGCCTTGCCCAGACCTGTTCTAACGCTAATTACTTTCAGTGTTAGAAAAGATAAAATAAACGAGCCACTTACAGAGATGGAATGAGATATGAAGTCTAGAGGTAAACTTAATTGTATTCATTTTGTGCCTTGACAGTAAAACCGTTGTATCTTTATCTTTTATTGTACAGGAACGCCACAATGCTAAAACAGTGGGCGAGATCAAGCAGTTTGTGTCTCAGCTGCCCCATATGCAGGCAGCAAGGAGCTCCCTGGCCAACCACACCTCCATAGCAGAGCTTATCAAGGACATCACCAGTATGAAAAACAGACTTGTATTTTCTCTTGATTTTCTCTCTACGGTGGCCAGTCTCACTTTCTTACTTTGTCCCCTTTCGTCTTTCAGCCTCAGAGGCCTTCTTTGATAACCTGACTGTGGAACAGGAGTTTATGACTGGGGTTGACACAGACAAGGTACTCTTGTTTTTGAAACATCCTTCCTTTACAGACTGTTCATACTAATACCAATGGCAGTGTCTTTTATTGTAAAACTGTGCTCAAGTAACCTGAGCTCTTGCTCTCCAGGTGAACATATACATAGAAGACTGCATTGCCCAAAAGGATCCTATCATTAAAATCCTCCGACTGGTCTGCATGCAGTCTGTCTGCAATAATGGCCTCAAGCAGAAAGTTTTAGAATATTACAAGCGGGAAATCTTACAGGTAGAATTGGAATTTTTTTATTTATATTAAATAAGGAATTTTAAAAGGGTGATCGATTTTCAACACGTGAAGTTTGTTACTGGATATCTTCTGCTGCTGCTTCACTGCCATTATTATTATTATTATTATTATTATTATTATTTTTTTTTTTTCTTAGACCTATGGATATGAACACATGCTTACACTCAACAACCTAGAGAAGACAGGCCTTCTGAAGCTCCAGACAACCACCAGAAATAACTACCCCACTATTAGGAAGACTCTAAAGCTGTGGATGGAGGATGCCAACGAACAGGTAGGCTTTGAGCAATTATTTGCTCTCAATTTGAAGTGATCTGTTAAATGTTTTGATCTTCACGATCACCTTGACTTGAGCATGTACTGTACTCTCCCCTGCAGAATCCCAACGACATCTCCTACGTCTACAGTGGCTATGCTCCGCTAAGCATCCGACTGACCCAGGTATTAGCCAGGCCCGGTTGGCGCAGTATTGAGGAGGTGCTGAAGATGCTCCCGGGGCCGCACTTTGAGGAGAGACAACAGCTACCCGCAGGGCTTCATAAGAAACGTAAGAAAGATTGTGTTGTCGTGAAGGCATGATTTTCTATGATACGCCCTCGTTTCTATCCTTACTTCTATCTTCCTTGACACTATCATCCCCTTATCCTAAGTCCCAGGGGAGTGGGGAAAAAAGCCGAGCTGGAAATGCTACCGGTCACTATTGAGACGACGAGCGATAGAAACAATGGGAATAAATGTGTGCTCGTTGCTGATAAGGCTGGGTTTTGTTCCTGTCATGTCAGTTGCCTTGGAGCAACTGCTGATTTATCAGCGTGCCTGTTTGTGTTAGCTTACGCGTGTTGCTTTGTTTAAAGAGATAGCCAGGGAGAGGCCTTGTTGTAAATAGGATCTTTGTCAGTGCCACTGGGTAGACCCTTGGTTTTGTGCAGGCCATCACGGCTGTAGAGGATCCACTCGTATGAAGTAGGGATTTGATTAGAAGCTCCTCGTACTCGCACTTTGCCAAATGCTAATTAGAGCTGTGAATCTGTTTATTGGCCCAGCCAGTGACTTGTCTGTACATGTCTGTCACATATTGGTTTTAAATGGTGTTAATAGATGACTTCCCAACGTGAGACGGTTGAGGCTGTCTTAGGTTTATCTTCTCTTTTTTTATTATCTATAAACTGCAGGTAAATAAACAATGTCTTACCTTAGTCTGAGCACCCGTTAACACCTCTTTGTCCTATAGGCCAGCAGGGGGAGAATAGGACTACACTGGTATTCTTCCTCGGTGGAGTAACGTACGCTGAAATCGCAGCGCTACGCTTCCTCTCTCAGATGGAAGACGGTGGGACTGAATACATAATTGCCACCACCAAGCTCATCAACGGTACCAGCTGGATCAAGTCCCTCATGGACCGACCCGAGTCCCTGGACGACTGAGACCACCGGCTGTTTGGAGGCGGACACACACCTGGATACATCAAACAGACTGACCTAAAGACCTTGCCCCTTGTTATTTTTTATGTTCATATATCTGGGCCGTGCAGGTGTCTGATTGATGTCTCGGGCAGTCATTTCATGGGAGCAGGAGTTGGCATATCAATTTCTTTTGCACAAAATTGTACAATTACTACGTGCCGATAGCATTATTGCTTTCTTTGTTCAATGTACATAGCGCCCCGTAATAGCCAAGTTGGGCATGACATAAAGATGAATGTAAAAATGTAACTGTAAATAAATAAGAAAAAAATAAATAAACCTCCAGGTGGTTATTATATCTTGTTTTTTTCCATTCATTGCATTATTTTGTTCTTCTAATAGACCTAGATTTCGTTGTTATCTACTTCTAGTCATCCCAGTTGTAAATAAAAATGATTCCTTAACTTAAAATGTTTGAGTGAATGAAAATCATGCCCTTACTGTTGTAGGTTACAGTACAGTTGATCCTCATGAAAACTATCCTGTAGCAAAACAATGGGTCAGATCTGGGAGAGGCAAAGGTTTGGATGTGCATCCATCAGCAGCGATGTAGCTCGCTGAAGGAGCAATTAGCCTAGTAACAGGCCTCCCGATCAGCCGATAATGGCCATGCTGTCTGGAGATCTTACCCCATAACGGGCCATGATTTGACAGCGCCGAACGCTGATTGAATTAGGAAGCCATTTGCTCCGTGTTCCGGTGGAGGAGCAGTGCGTTGGAGTCGGGAGTTTGATCTGCCTTTCAATCGATGGCTTGTCCGTGCCCTGTACTATGAATAGAAGGTCTCCTGTGCCAGCGGGAGACGCTGACAGCAGTCAGATGGTGAGCAGAGGATACTGACTTTTTTACTTACTTTTTGACTTGTAGAGATAGAACAAAAGATTAAACCTCAAAGAAAGAAAGTAGTGGCTAAGGTTTCAGGTTTTTTTTTTTAATCATAGAATGTACTCACTGTAAGAGAATCAGTCTGTACTATATTGTCTAATGTACCGAGATTATTTAGGAGCAGGTGCACTGTCTGACTTGACTCTCCATTAGGAAAATCCCAAGGGTTCTCGACCCTTGTGATCAATTTAATTGCTGTTAGCCCCTCCTTTGCCATTACTTCCAGCCAAGGCAACAAGTCATCTACTTATATGTGTGGGTCGTGTGAGAGAGCATTCACTGAGGATAAACCCACCAAACTGTTAGGTAAGGATTTCCATTTTAGTATCCTTTTTTTTTTAAATGGCTAATATCTAACAATACTGTCATCTACTTTTACAAATGAATCTGTTGTACTATTTCTAGGAAACAGAAATAGAAAATATGATCTATAATGTGCCAAATGGCATTACATAAACAAAGAAAAACTAACCAGATTTAGCATGTAACATGTATCAATTGTGAATGTGTTTGTTCACAGCTTTTCTTATCAAAATATTTAGTAAGAACTAGTTCTTGTTCATAAAAAAAATAATGCATAGTATGAGTCCAGTAAACTATTTAAATTTTGTGTCCATGTTTGTGTGTCCTTTCAATGGACGTTTAAAGTTGGTGCACAACAGTTCTTGTGCCTGTGAGATCAATTCCAACAGCATTTACGGTTTACATATTAATTATTAATGCTAATCCTGTAAGTGGTGTTTTTTCTCATTAGTGTCATTATCATTGTTGCCTCTTTCAGCGTATCATTATAGAAGACCTATAATGGGGTTATACTGTATAACATGTAACTTTTGTGACTATAATAAGCATAATAAACAGATGGCTTCACTAACATTTCTCTTCTGATAGTTTACTCTTTTACTGTCTTTTGAGCACAAATAAAAATGCATATCTATTTTTTTTTCAGAAGCAATGGGAAAAGGAGGTAATATTGGATACATTGGATATCGAAACAGTCCTCAACAGAAGAATGTGATCTGTTTTGACAGGGAGCCGCTGTTGATCCGCTTCCTCCGGACCTTTAGAGATGTTCTGAGATTTGTTCTCTTCAGTTACACGGTGTTTTTTGGAGCTTTGCTCATTGCTCGTTGGACAACCTATTTTATGGTGGCAAAATGAATAGTGGAAGATATTTGAATAGAAAGGTTTAGGCTAATGATTTATTTTAAGCCTATGATGTCCACAACCAGTGTTTCTCTCAAATCATTGGCTTAGACAATGTACAACTTAATTAATTATATGGATTTAGTGCTTCGTGTTAAAACCTACAAAAATGTAAAGCATTATTTCCCCAAAAAATATCCTCTGTTTTAAATTAAGAGTGACCTTGTGACATCTTTTTCTCTCCAAAGACCAAATTAAACGCCTGTAAGCCTACATTACAAATCCCCTTCAATTAATTAGGAAAACACAAAAATTGTTATTTACATTTTTTTGGCCCATTCTTTAGCCATTGGCATTTGCATTTTGGACATAGGTCATCATAAATGTCTAAGACTATTTATGAACCTATAGTACACTTAGGATAGGTTATGCAAATTCTTATTCCAATTCATAATTATATTTTTATAAAGGTTACTTTGAATAAGCTGACAATACTGTCTGTATGCAGACTCATTTAGACTTCATAATAAAAACGATGAACTATTGCAAGTATTACTATTACTAGGTCACTTATTTAATTAGTTCAATCAAGTTAAAAGTTTCACTGACCATCTTTACCAATGACGGACATCTTTCAGAGGCCTTGGCAGATGCTGTGAGATAGGCTACTGTGTTTTTTGGCTTATGTGTGTTTAAAATACTTGTTGTACAAAGTTCAACATGTGTATTGTTTTTTTCTATTTAGTACATTATTTATATTTTTTAAGTTGGTTTTAAGTAGTTACATTTACCCAGCTAGACAGTGTCGCTGATCAAAATATACTCAAAATAGAATGCATCCACAAACAGGACGGTCTGGAACCACAACACTTGGCCGTTTAACGCCACGTCAGTCTTGCGCAGCCGTTCCCGACTTGTGGCCAACAAGGACGTATATTTTAAAACTAGGCGCTGTCCGAGTACGCCAGGTTGATGCACATTATATTTAAAAAATTGATCTCCGCCTACCCATCAAACACGGTGTAACAAATCCATTTCCCCCTAGTGAAATCGATGTTCAAGAGCGTCTTTTTTTAGCGCTTTCACAGCTGCTACTTCTCTGTCTTTACTTTATTGTTAATTTGGATTTAGTTCAAAGGTTCTCAGTATGTTTACACTCTCGGAAATTATGATGGTTTTGGCTTTGTTGTCCACCCAAGCGTCGGGGTATTTTGTAAGCATTGACGCTCATGCCGATGAGTGTTTTTTTGAACGAGTGAACTCTGGTACGAAAATGGGCCTCATGTTCGAGGTGGCTGAAGGAGGCTTCCTTGATATCGATGTGGAGGTAGGCAAATATATATTTTACTAGCAATAAAGTGCATTATAGTACTAGCGTTACCTCATTTTGCTGTTTCCCTGCTATCCTACTGTGGCATGTTAGCTTGCTAACGTTAGCTTGCCTTATGACGACGTGGGGTTTAAGAATAAGATGATTCAAGTCATTTACTATAGCTTTTTACATTTCACGATCAACTGTCTACCCCGGGTATCCTTAGTTGCAAGCTGGTAAAGTAAATACAAATGCTGATGTTATTAGCCGAGCATGTTCAGTGGCGAACCTAATGTTATTCATAATTTCAGCAGTTTGTGAATAATCAATACCAGGCTAGGCTACACCTACTTCCTGCTGCTAATGTTAGTCAGTGAACTAGAAAATATTTTTAAAATTACGCATAAAAAACACTTCTGCTTCGTTTGAAGATAACAGGTCCTGATGGGAAGCAGATTTACAAAGGAGACAGAGAGTCCAGTGGGAAATATTCCGTGGCAGCCCATATGGATGGGACATACAAGTTCTGCTTCAGCAATAAAATGTCCACAATGACGCCCAAAATTGTGATGTTCACCATTGACATAGGAGAGGCCCCCAAAGGAGATGGCATGGAGACAGAAGGTATGGCATGGTCTTGGGTTTGGATCGATTTAAGAATTTTTGTGCTGGTAATATGTATATTATTAAATATACCACTTATGATAGAGGCTAGGTTTTGAAGGATTTGTCAGTCAATCAGAAATTTTCAAGCCAAGTTTGGCTTGTTGTCAGCAAAGGCTCCAACTACAACCATTATTTTTTTTTGCGTCATCAAAGACGTTTCTACCTATCCAGCTATCCACTCGGTATCCTCTTCCTATCTACTCTCATGAGTTTTATGTTATGTACCTTCTGTCCTATTAGCTTCTTTCCTCTCACTTTGCTCCCCTCCTTCTGTCAGGTGGTGGAGACAGCTGGGACGGTAGGTTTATAAAGACTGCATGTAGTCAGTAAAGGTATTTCTCTGACCAAAATATGCTGGTACACTTCCTTATTATTGAGGCCTTGTTCAGAAAATACCTACAATACTACCTTTCTATTTTTACTATTCATACCATGGGTGCGTTACTCGAATGTTAAGATCGAACGAGCCCCACAAGTGCTCCAGATCCCGCTCTCAGGAGCCATTTACAAAATGCACAGGTAGTATGTGTAGTTGGCTATTACTAACACACGGTTTTCCTGTTTGAAGTTGGTTGTTTGCCTGGGCTGCTCTGTTTTCCGAATGCTGCTTAACAGGCACTAATTGTGGTAACTGGATTGACTTTACAGAGATAAATTATTTTATTTATGTTTTTAGTATCTTTTGTCCATGTGGGCCACAAATGGATGTAGCTTTGGATCTTGAAACAATCCCGAGTTAATCCCTAGTATCAACAACTAAAACTGCATATTGAACAGCCAACACCAAGAGTGAAACTGCATTATAATGCCAAAATTATATTTAAAATTTGTCATGACCCTTAGAAGCCATTGTGAAATTATGTAGGAAATAGGCCAAATCACTAGACTAAGCCTGATATGCTCAGTAGAATAGTGATCTTTAAAACGAGATTGACCTTTTTATAGTTAATTACTTATTTTTCAATGAAACCCTATCGTCTGTATGCCAATTACAAACCCACGAAGCTCTGTGGCTGTCATGTTACAATGCTAGGATAAACAGTACTGAAGCAGTTGTGTTAATTGGATCCTGTTTCCCTCTCAAAGCCCACCAAAATAAGCTTGAGGAGATGATCAATGAGCTAGCTGTTTCCATGACTGAAGTTAAACATGAGCAGGAATACATGGAGGTCAGAGAAAGGATTCACAGAGCAAGTAAGACCAGTTCTCTTCTTTTTTACTGACTTCTGCTTTGTATTTACTTTGTTGTTTTAACATTTGTTATGTATCAGCACACAACAGTCTGTAATTAACCTAAATCATATTACTGACATTAATTTAAATAATTTATAGATTTTATAGATTTGTTTGTTCAATGCTTGATAATAAAAAGTTTTCCTTTATGTGTTTTCTGTCCTCTAGTCAATGACAACACAAACAGCAGAGTGGTGCTATGGTCTTTCTTTGAAGCGCTGGTGCTGGTTGCCATGACCCTTGGACAGATATACTACCTGAAGAGATTCTTTGAAGTGCGAAGAGTTGTTTAGGACATAGATGTATTTTCTGCCAGAGATGTTGCTGATCACTTGAACATTTAGATTGGGTCATTTTTCTTACAAATGGAAACGGAGTAACATCAGACAAGCCATGAAATTAGTTGTTTTGTTGGATTCCAAGAGGACAACGTTTATTATTGACCAGACATTCCCAATTTATCTTCTGTATGAGGAGCATTTTAAGTAAACATGCATAAAGCCACAGCCCCTAAGCCTAAAGAGAGCATATTTTCTTAACATTTGCAAGACAAATAGTGGAGTAAGTTGGGGACACATTGTTTGTAGTGCTGTTGAAAAAGTTGTCAAATATCACTGTTTGGTTTATCTTGTTATGTTAAAAGAAAATCTTGCACTGGTACTTGGTATTTGGAGTGTATTCTTTCACTTAATGTGTTCATCAAACACAGTATTTTATTGCATATTGTTATATTATTGCATTTTAAACAAACGTAGGTCAAAGATTTTGCATTATTAGAAAAGTCCAAATAGCCTTTTTGTACATTACAGAATAAATGAAGGCACCCGTTTGGAGTACATGCTGAAACAGTTTTATTTTCCCATTTCAGGTGAGGGGATATGGGGCAATTTTCAAAATGAGTCAAAAGCACTGTTTAGTTCCTGGCTAGATATCAAACCTCTTTGAGACAACTCAAAATAAAAGTTTATATGATTATTTTATTTAGACATTAAATATACTTTGTGGATTTTTCTTCTTCTAGTGTTATCCCATTTATTCATACAACAACACTTTGACTTTCTGATGAAATATTCAGAGGTTTTTCATATAATTGTTTGTTGTTTATTTAACGGATGGCAAAGCAAACCACACCTGCAACTTGTTTATTTACCTACCCATAACCCAACTGAACTATTTTTGCACGGTTATATTTGCGATTTTACATAAAATAAATTATTTGGAAATAGTCACGGCTAGGCACTGGAATAATAAATACACCTGATTTATTTTACAGTCGATGTGGATTGAAGTAGCTTAATAAGAGGGAAAGGGCAAAGTTAAAAAATA
>JAVQIZ010179499.1:0-18934 GCA_036023535.2 Galaxias brevipinnis
TGTTCAGGTGTGTCAGACCGGCCCATCAACGTGGAGGATCTCAAGAAGCTAAAGTACCTGGAGTGTGTGGTTAAGGAGTCACTTCGTCTGTTCCCCTCCGTGCCCTTCTTTGCCCGCAGAATCTGTGAAGATTGCGTTATTAGTGGGTGACATACTGAACATGATGAATTCGATTTTTAAGTCCACACCCAATTACTGTTGGTGTGTGTGTTGTAAATTAATGTGTAATGTATAGAAAATATAGATTGTGGTTTCAGCATTAGAAACCTACATTGGAGGCCTACTAAGGAATGCTCTGAGAAGGTGCAGTGTTTCTCTCCTGTGGTTGAGGACTGGGTTAGAAAACACTTAGACAGGCTTGTTTATATTGTTCCTTACTAATCATCAGGCTGATTAAATAAATGCTTCACCCATAGATGGATTCAAGGTCCCCGAAGGTGTTAATGCCTTCATATGTCCCTACGCCCTTCACCGTGACCCCGACAACTTCCCAGACCCCGAAGAGTTCCGACCAGAGCGCTTTCTGCTGGAGAACTCAGTTGGAAGGCATCCATATGCATACATCCCTTTCTCTGCTGGACTGCGCAACTGCATTGGTATACTATCCAGACATATTTTTCAAAGAGGTCATTTGCAGTGTTACTTTGTCTGAAGTCTGATGATGAGCACTTTTTTCATTCTATTTTTAGATATCCCAAAATGTCAAATACACCTGACTAAACAGTGTTTTGAGAATTTGTGATAGCGTTTAAACAGTTTGTGTGCTCTGTGTATTTTTCAATATAGGTGATGTTCTCTGTAACTCTGTTTCTTACTGTAGGTCAGCGTTTTGCCCTAATGGAGGAAAAGGTCGTTCTGGCATCCATATTGCGCTCCTTCAACATTGAGGCGTGTCAGAGACGGGAGGACCTCCTACCACTAGGGGAACTCATCCTTCGACCAGAGAAAGGCATCTGGATCAAACTACAGAAGCGGAAAATTAAGACTTAATTATACTAAAACACGATCCCAGTTTAAATTACATTAATCTGGTTAATACAGTAATGCATGTTCTCACAGCATCTTATAATTGGACTACAGCACATAACCCACTTACACCAGACAATTACTAAATCAAACTAACATGATTTGATGATGCACGCAAATACCCCTAAATTTAAATGTTACTTTCTTTTAAATGAACTTTCTATTTCTAAAACGTGTTAGCTTTGTCAATGAACATAGTTAACACAACAATCCTTTTGTAATTTATCAAAATGGTGAACTGTATATTGGAAAAATTATTAATTTGGTAAATTAAGTGTTACTCTAGTGAAACCTAGGCTCTTCCAAGTTAAATGTTTGGCCTTCAATTTATAATTTCAAGCAAATTTAGAGAAACATTTGACCCAGTTGGTTTTGGTTCCTCTCTTCTGGTCTCTGGGGATGTAACTTAGAAGTCCTCGCTCTCAATCGTTGCCTCTCATCCAATCTCCAATTATGTCCACTTTGCATCAAACATCACAGGCAGTGTTATTGAGGGGCCGTCTATGTTTATTAGAAAGTTTTACCCTGTGAGACCTCGAGGCTGCACTGAATGGCCACTCACTATGTGAACATCTTCTTCTTTCAGGTTCCATTTTTGAGTATCTAATTCATTTCAGTTGAATTCTCCTTCTTTACCCTCCATATTGAAGTCCTCACCTCTTACATTACTAGACTTGACCCATTTTCTTGGTGTTTTCTTGTTGAATATATCTTTTGATTAAGTAAATGTGTTTACTATCACATGAAGATCTCAACAATCCATCACACCAGTTATAATCGTAGAATGTCGTGGCTGTAAATGCACCAACTCTTATGTCTGAAAAGGATTTATATGTCCAGCCAGCTGAGGACTGTTGTCTTATATTGACGTGATAGAACCATGAATTGAATTGAGCCTTATTTTTATAATATTGTCTGAGTTATTAGTAATAGCGATACTCAATACCTGGAAATGCACTCGAGTAGTTTTGGCTCCAAATAAAGCAGAAATAGCATCA
The DNA here is from genome assembly GCA_036023535.2 of Galaxias brevipinnis. Taxonomy (NCBI): domain Eukaryota; kingdom Metazoa; phylum Chordata; class Actinopteri; order Galaxiiformes; family Galaxiidae; genus Galaxias; species Galaxias brevipinnis. The sequence goes on from JAVQIZ010179499.1 coordinate 2,025, forward strand.
ACAGCAAATTGTGTTTTTTTCTATTTTAGCAATGAATCAATCAGGAATTAAGATGGTTACTTGTCTGCATGTAAAATGGACTTTACACTCTAGACATAGCATGCTAGAATGAGCCTTGTTGAATTAGAAAAGGTAATAATCTATCCTACCTACTATGTGTGCCCAAGTTCACAAAGTGATGTAACATATGCCATCCACAGTGAGGCAGTGATGCTCTGCATATCTCAAGTGTGATACTTGTGAACTTGCTTATTATGCATAATCAGAGCGCAGATTATTATTAACAAATGTTGATCTGAATTAAATAAAACCAAGACATGACAAAGACAACATTTTCAAAGGATCCTGGAAACACATGATAAACAAATAACTTAAGAAATTATTGGGCACAAGGGAGCCACATTGTGAAACTGTAACAGGTGTGTGTTTGATTGTTAGTTTTAAATATTAGTTGTCTTGTTAATGTAGTCCATTGTTGACAAGATTTGAAGCAAGTTCTAAAAACGACCAATATAGAATACCAGAGGAGTGGCTAACCTGTATAGCTTATAAACACCTCTGCAGATATTTGTACTGTACCTGACAGTTCAAGACACTAATCAAAGATATAAAATTGACAGTGAGTATTAATATCATGTGTTGACCATGTAAAGAAAAATTATTCCATTTACTTTGAGAAATAACTTGGATTTCAAATATTAAAGGACCTAATCTTTCAAAGCAGTGTTAGCAACGGTGTGTGTGTGTGTGTGTGTGTGCGCAGTTGCAGTCCAGTATGTTTGCATAAATGTGGTGTGTCAGAGCATGTGTCACGGGAGCTCGAGCTCAGAACAAGCTTTATTCAATCCCAGAAGTCCCCTGCAGCAACCAATCCAGACAGTGCATTTCCTTCCATCCCCATTGGCCACATACGTGCATGCAGACAAACAAACAAACAAAAAAACACACAAAAATAGATGCACATGATCTGAACGTATCCTTTTCTGATAATGCAGGCAACACACCCACAAACACTGAGATATTTTACTGGATGCTTTTCTCAATGGCCTACATTGGTTTTACAGGATACAGTATATCGTATAGTCAAAATTGTCAAGCTTTTTTGCAAAATGTGTCTTGATACCTTTTATCCTTATGTGTAACTGATCTTCAAACAGTTTACATAAATAAAACCAAATTCACAGACCATTAGGTTTGGCAACATAATAAAAATAATGCTAGCCAGGTTTATCTTTATTAAGGTGGGCAAAATGTTTATTTTACTTAAAAGATTTGAATTTTCAGAAAGTACTTGGCTTTGTGAAAAGTATGACATGAGTCCAAGTAACACTTACAGGCCATTTTCAGACTATGCTGAGTCATGAAAACTCACCTTTGTCAGAAGGTCATCCATCCACTCGTGAGTGACTGTTGAGTGCATGTCAGTCAGACTGTAAAGACCACCATGCTTTCCACTGTGTGACCTCATTCTGGCAGCCAGGATAAACCCATGATAGAATGACCAGCACAGCTAGCTTTACACGGACAAGCTACAACTGTTTTAAAGATACTTTGGGCTGAATATTGTTATTTTGGTTATCATCTTATTCAAAGTATCATTGTATTGATTTTGTGATATATTCATATCATTCATACAAAGGACCCCCCCTAAACAAAGAGATTAGAGAGAAACATTTCAATGATTTCTGCACATCGTTTCCCTATAGAGCAGTGATAAAGGTTATCCTGATGGAGCTTAAAATAAGCCTATAATAAAACATGACAGCTTTGTCCCTTTTAAAACCATTGGTACTTGCCCTCTAATCCTGTTTTTCATAACATCGCAGCAACTGGATCTAGACTCTGTGTCAATGTGTCATAAAAGGCAACCAATCTACTTTTAAACACACAAACAGACAAATACACAAACTATGATGTGCATACATTATCCACATCAAGAAGATTGAAAGCAGGTGACAAATACTGCCTGTGTAAACTGTCTGAATTTTTTCCTTGTTTCTCTGCAAACATTATGTGAAAGACGGATTTACTCCAAACAGAGGGTTCTGATTTGGAGTGTCAGTGATAAATTGTGTTTACTGGGTGTTCGTCACCAAGAATTTTGCTTCTGGATCACTTCTGTCTTTTTTTTTATTGTCTATTTTTCCAGCTATTTCTCTCTTTCACTTTCCCCATCGATCTTTCGCCACGTAGCGTTTGTCCTTTACTCCTTCAGTTTCTGTCCAGGTGGAAAGTTGTTCTTCAACAGATCTTATAACCTTCACTCATGAATTTCTATTCGCAAAAGTTCGGCTACTTTTTCATTACCCGAATCAATGTTTCCAAAGATGAATAAGACAGTGGGTGAGACATTCCCTCTAGAAATGCAAACACATTCGTTGTTTGCTTGTTTGTAAATGTTGTACATTCAATTATTTGTTTCCTCCTAGATTATTATTTTTTTTTATTATTCCTTTTCATAAATTTTGTAAAAAAAAATCTAAACACAATAAAAATGTTGGGCTAAAATGATTTGGGAATTGTAGAAATCCCAATAATACCTAAAAAGGAACTACCAGGCCAAATATTAACCGCATATGAAACCTGAACTTTGTATTTGGAAACATGCAGCCTCAAATGAGGTCCATTCTGAGTTTCAGCTTCCCCTTCACTTAATACTGACCTGTAGAGTCTAGCTGTCTGGGCTGCAACATTGAAACCAAAGGAGTCCTGCTCAGCCTTTTGTCTAAGCAGCAATCTCTCTCGCACCTTTGATGATGTCACTTCCTTGGGGACAGCGAGGCACAGTATAGGCAGAGAGGAGGTGGTTCCCACGCCTCGGTCAGACATACACTAATCCCTGTCAGGACTCAATGGGCGGAGAGTAGCAACTTTATTGGATTTCTTGAGACTCTGTCTCTCTGTGAGTGTGAGTGAGTTTCAGTTAGTGGATGGGAGATAGCGTGTAGGAGGATTCTCTACAGAACAGTGACCTGTATTGTCCTTTTCTCAATCAAGTGATGAGAAGGGCTTAGCCAACGATGTCTAGGGCTCTCAGTCTAATTTTGGTGTTCATTCATTTTAGGCTTTCATTGTGTCCCAAAGTATATTAATATCAATAAAAAATACTGTAAGCCATTTGCAAAATGCCACCATGTCTTCCTCAAGGCTTGTTTCAGTAACTAAGTGTCAGACCACAATATTAAATTCAAAATAATGTGTTGCCTGTCTTACAATCCTTTGTCGGGGCTCACCAACGATGTTGCGCTTCTGTGACAAGGTTCAATGGGACAGAACGAAGTGAAAAAGAAGTGCTGCGATGAGGAGATAGCTAATGTGCACAGGGGACAAAGACAGGGGAAACCGTTCCAGGACAAATCCAGCTCACTGCAGCCGCAGCAAAATGAACATCTCCCAGTCTTCTACTCTCCTCTAGTTGCCTCCCACAGAGCATTTGATGAAATTGAACATGACTCCGTATTGGCCATGAAGTCAACCATGCTGGGAAGAGCTGATACATTTCCCCCCTTGTCTCTTCTCCATCTATCAAACATTGATGTGACTAGATGGTGTTAATCTTTCCTTAGTGTTGGAGACCTACATTTTTTACCATGCGTATAACAGGATCTGAAAGGCAGATGGTGTGAAATTTGGACACATCCTTAGACATTTCTTTGGATGTAACACTCAAAAGATCCTGACAAACTTAGACTTTGTCTTGAACTGTTTATTTAGACAAGGCAGATTAAGAATGAGGTCATCATGAATAGACAGCTGTGCCTGCGACACTTTAAAGGGAGGAGAAGGGATCCGTGTGACTAGCAGGAATCACAGATGAATAATGCATGTGTTTGTTTGAAAGAAATTGCAAAGATGAGGGGGAGAGGCACCGAGAGAGACAAAGAGAAAAAGAGAACGAGAGTGAAAGATTGATAAAGAGCTAGTTAAAAGAAAGAAAGACATGGAAAAGAAAAGTGGTTAAGATATGTGCAAGAAAGGTAAGGCTCCGTATCGAGATTTTGAGTATGGAGGCTAATGTCTGTCATTATTGGCATGGTTCAGGGTTTTCTTAAGAATAGAGGCCAGGAGAAAGGGGGACTGTGAGGACTGTCCAGTTACAATTTGGAGGACAGATCAAATAGAACCAGGTGGCAAAGTGGGAATCGGACTGGCTACTGGCAGGGTGGGTATGTTTTAATGCATTTTTATTATGTTGGACACAATTGGGTAGGTTCTGCATGTTGTGGCAACAGTTGGTCAGTTTTCTGTTGCTATCGACTACAGGTCAGCCATTGAGGACCTTTGGAGCAGCTTATCAGTAGGACAGAGTCTACAGGGCTTCAAGGCAAATTAGCAATTAGTGATCAGCACTCCTAATTAGCAGGTGTGCCTAAGCACTGGCCTTGTCTGACAGGCTTGTCAAATGTAAACACATGGGAACTGAGACAAGGTAAGCAAAGACCAAAGGCAAACATTTGTTCGGCTAGAAAGTGAATTTGATTGTGGTTTTAGTGGAGCACTCGAACAAGTGATAAAGTAAAGAGCAATTGTAGATTAGGAGTCAGGAAATCATCAGGCTCATTATAAATCCATGCACACAAGAGGATACACACTTTAGTCTCACCCCGAGCCCCACTCCAAACATGACCTGAGACAACTCCTCGTACTTCTCTCAAGTGCACAAAGTCTACTGACATAAAGGGAGTCAAGACGCTGCTTCTGTATCGCACATTGCAAAGTTGATTGGTGTTTAGTTTGCTCGACAAGCTATGCATCCCCCTAGAGGCACTGTAACGAGAGACATAACGCTTGAACTGTAACATTATGATTCTTTTTTTTAATATTGTGACTTCACGCCAGCTGAAGGCCATGATGATATTCCAAAAAGTTAAAAAGTTGGAACGCTTCGTGTAAAACCAATTCGGCGTAGAACTCTGCTAACACCAAGGTCTTAAAGGGGCATCATGTTCATTGAGACGTGACTCTGGTGATGCCAATCAAGGCCATGTGAGAGACTGTCAGCGTGGGTTGCGGGGACTGTGGGACTAAAACCGGGCCTCACTGCTAAATGACCTGATTAATAATAAATCCCACATGTAATTATAAAATATAATGAGATTTCTGTCACTCTTACTAATGATGGCATTATCATTTTTTTCCCCACACTGTCTGCCACCCAAATGATAGAGCACATGTATGAGGGGCCGTTATTCAGAATTACCATGCATATACATGTACTTTTCCTCTCACACACACATATGAACCCAAACTCATTCACATACTACAGTGAAAAGCACACACACATACAAGTAAAAGGCTTTTACATACACAACAGAAACACCCTCACAAACAACTGAGAAATTATAACCTCACATACACAACTGAAAAGCCCTCTTGAAAACTATTAATAATATTTCACACACACTGGTGAAATGTGCTTGTATAGTATTGTGAAAACCTTTTACATTAACTATTGAAAAGCTTTCACACACAAGTGAAGTGTGCTCATATACCCAGTTAAAATGCTCACATATAGTATGGTAAAGAGAAACTTTTACATAAACTATTGAAAGCTTTCATACATAGTAGTAGAATGCTCACATATAGTATTGTAAAACCCTTTCATATAAATGACTGAAAAGAGTTCAGTTCCTATTGTAAAAATATAATTTTGTATGAAAGCATTCCAGTATGGTGTATGAAAGGATTTCAGTTAAAATGGAAACCCAACATGTGGCAACAGACTATTGCACACACAGACAAAGACAGACTGACTCCAGTTCTATTGGCAGTGTCTGGTCAGGGCACTGATAGGAGTATTAACCTATGTTTTTCCCCACCCGTTATGGGCCGCCCCCCACCCCTTTTAGTGGAAACCCACACAAACACAGGGAGAACATTCAAACTCCACACAGAAAGGCCCTTGGGTCAGCAGGGGTTCAAACCAAGGACCTTCTTGCTGTGAGGCAACAGTGCCTTCTTCAACGTTCTGAGCCACCATGCTGCCCAGTATAGTATGTGAATGAGTTTGGTTTCATGTGAGAGGAAAGGTACATGTATATGCATGGTAATTTTGATTGATGTCCCACATGCTACCTTATACACTGCTCGCATATATGAATGATAGGAAACTGATGTGGTATTTTTGAATTATGTGCTTGTTGTACTGGACACTTTACATGTGAGAGAGATGTGTTTGTATAGAATCTTATCTTATGGTTACTGTACATCTTCCACGTATTAGTGCGCCATTGTGTTTGTGGAGGTTATGAGAACTTATGGGCGTCTTGAGTTGAAATGTGAGTAGGAATGAATGATAATAAAGAATGCGTAACAAATTCAAGTTGGAAAAGGAGTGACATCATGTTTACACAGCTGGAACTTGAGCATTAGCATTGGGAGGAACCCCACATGCAGTGAATCGACAGAGGTGGCCCAAGCCAACTTATCCATCTATAAAAATAAAGCTCATCTTCAGGTATTTCCATTTTGTGAAAACGAGAGAAGATTCTTAACAAAAGATCTATATTTTATTTAGATTGATTTGATAGTGCATCAACTGCATTATTGAGCCCTGCATTATTGAGCCCTTGCGTGGTGGAGCAGTTCTGGGTCCAAAACCAGCCATGTCCTTAATTCACTCTATGAAAATGGAAATGAGTATAACTCTTTTGCCCTCTTTCTCTCCAGGACAGCTTTTATCCATTGGCCATTTGTGATCTCAGCAGGGCTCATGGTGTTCAGAGAGCCATCTAGGGACAGGTCAGCCAGACTGGCAGCCCAAAGGATCCCCAGATACCCACGGCCCCAGCTGTGCAGGGGAACCGCTTCATTTGTTATGAGTAAATGCTAAGGGAGTCCAAACACTAACTCAATAATAAAAAAAAACTGCGTGATGTAGCACAAAATTAAATGAACTAAAGTAACAGTAATTGAATCAAGGTTGAGTTTATCCCTGCAGACAGGCTATAGACTTAGGCTTGGCACGTTCACGTCTCAGGAACGGATGTCACTCTAGTGGTGGGCTTTATCACAGGTTGATTTTGCACAACGCTACGAACGATGCCTTGCCAATTAGATTTATGTGGTGGACTCGGTAGGGGCGAGGGGTGAATTTGAAAATTCACAACAGCACATGATATCCCTTCTCAGTAGATCTGATTGCAGCCCTCTGGCCCAAACTAGGTGACGAATGGGACCAATTAGGAGGATGTCAAGGGTCCCGGACATGATGTGAGGGGAAGTTCCATTTTAATAAACCCTTTTGAGCTCGTTTCTCTGACGTAAAGTCCAGGGTAAATTCTGTAGAAATCTCTTTGCTGACAGGATTTAGCAACAGGGGACCTCTGTGATTTGAGTCTTGGGGTGGTTTCCTTGGTGACGTCTAATTTCAAAAAATATTGACAAGATCTGATCACGCCAAGATTAATGTCGCAAAACGAACTGCGATCCAGTGTCATCAGGACAACTCCAGAGGCTTCTCGAGTTGGAAAGTGTATTGTTTATTAACCATTGATCCATGTCTTCAAGATCCGATAAGGGTCAAGAAGGCTGTTTTATGATTATTGTGAGATATGCTTCGTGTTACAGCTTTGTATTCAATGAGAAAATTCTAAGAAAACTGAAAAATTGTGTTGAACATACAGTTTAACATGTATTTATTCCATCTACAAACTACTGACATACTTATCTTTTTTTATTTCTATCTTCTCCCTCTGTTGAATACTACATATACCTTTGAAATACATGTGAAAGGTGTACATATACAGTATCTATACTGTATATAAGTGTTGAGTATTGGATGAAAAGGTTGTTAATGTCTGTGTAACAGAAATTGGAGGATGTCATTGATTAAATTGATCAAATTGCTTAGATCCTTCAAACCCAAAGTAAATATATGTTTGAGTTGCCCAAAAAATATCCGTGAAGTATGGGGCCTGAAGAAGATAATAGGAGGAAGTCTAGTCCCATGCAGGGCACATAGTACATTAGAAGTCTTCAAAGAAGTCTGAAAGAGGATCCATGCAAACGAGATATCCCTTAAGATATATTTAGATAGAAAGTCTAGAAAACTTTAGCATTCTATCTAGTCTTGCTTTTTACAGGAAACATTATTTCAAAGGACTTCGTATTGGGCACAACAGGGGATCTCCAGAGATGCCAAGTTTGTAACGGATCCAGGTTCAGTCTTGTCCAGCACACAAGTACAGACAGACAGACAGACACACACACACACACACACACACACACACACACACACACAATTGTCTGAAGTTGGTTCATACCAAATAATGCGCCAGGGCTCAAATGCAGGCTGTGTTGTGAATATTTGTGAGGATATTAGCCAGCTTAGTTGGCTTGGCCTGTCCCCTGGCTGAAAGACAGAAAGTAAAGCTAATTAAATCAATTAATTCCCTTTTTTCTTGACAAATAGCACACATCAATTCATTCATCGAGACACAAGCATCTAAGCTTAGGTCTCCCCTCTGACCGTTTGGACCCAGTGTTTAAAATCACACCATGGGTGTAAGCTCCTTTATTTGAACCAAAGCAGCCTACGGCTGGAAACACACTAGCACCTTTCAACATGTGATATATATATATATACTGTATATATATATAAAGATTTGTATATGAGAAGGCCTGCAGGACATAATGCACAAAACATGAAATGTGGATTTGGTAACATTACTTATCTCAGCAAAAAGGGTTCCAACTTTTTTTATAGAATTGATCTTTTTCTTTAACACTACTTCTGTGCCAAAGCTTAAAATTGCACATGATAAGAGATATTCTTATTGAATGCACAAGCCTAACTCTATGAAAGGCTATGCAGTGGTACACAGGGGACTAACATTGGCATGATTACCTTCCAGTGATCCACCCCTGCTGTTTACCCTTGGTACCAATATGCTCTCTTTGTAAAATCTGTCCTCTCTGAAAAGGCAAAGCTTTGCTGACTCAAACACATAAGGATTATAGGAAGGATAAGTGGTCAATGAAGTGAAGGATACAAGAGTTGATTTCTCGCCCTAGAAGCAGCGTGTACAAAAGAGCATGAATGTAATCCTCATTAAAAAGGTATGAATGTAATCCTCATTAAAAACACTCAAAATTCTTTGGCATAGAACGTTTGTTCATTTCAATCCAGTTGTGTTAAGTGCCATTAATGGTCATGATTTGACTTATATGCTACTCCATTCCAACATGGACAAATGCATGCATCTCTTTTGAGCTGTCCTGCTTATGGCCGCTGCTCGTGGAGGGATTGGAGATAAGGGATATGGAATGTAACACGTGAGGTTTGAGTTCACAGCAAACCTACATTCCTTTCCTTTGCATTGAGGGGTAGGGTCATGTAGCCATGCAAAACCATCTTTCTGAGGGACTGGATTAACAATATGTTCACATGATCCACCTTTTTAATTCTGAGAGTAATCCACAGCCCGTTCTGGGATTCAAAGTTCCCACCCAAGGCAACATCTGGTCAACCAGTTCAATACATTGTGTTAGCTAGCAGGTGTTGGATATACAGCAGAACAATTGTCTAGATCATGTTTGGTTCCTGTCATAGGCCACTCATTTCCATGCTTAATTATTACATTTTAATCGGTGGACCGAGTTTTCTGGATTTCCATCTAAACCAATAGCAAGTAGAAATTGAATCCCGAAAGTGAGCGAGGGGGTGTTTGTGTTCCTTTACACAATTCTTCCTCTGAAAAAGGAAATGGGGTTTGGTTTCAAATGTCTGCTTGAAAACCGGTGGGCTCTGCCAATGCTGGGAGGAGATCCATAAGCCCTATACTATATAATGAAAAATGAATTTCACAGAAAAATACCAATATTTTAGTTGATAATGATTGGCACCTTATGTAATCATTCAGGCTACAGTTATCTGAGAGGAAACATAGCAGTATAAGGAATGAAAAAATACTGCTTTATCTACATACATGTGTCTTATAGAAGCTGTCACAACATGACAGTTTTTGTTTGACAGCCAAGCAACCACTACCTAATTTGCCACCAACTCAACCACTACCCATCAGCAATAATTAGCAGCATACTATTTTAAGACAAGAGGCTAAGAATTTGGGTAAATTGACACCATCGTCACTTGTTTCTATCTGTTGACACAGACCCTCACTAAAGCCAGTGTCTAAATAATCTCTACTTGTTTCTCCTGTTTCATCCCCTGTCCTTCCCTTCGTGGTTCAGGGAACCTAAAAGGCTTCTGTCAGCACACAGTGCACACTGAGTGCTCAGCATTCTTGTTTTGCTTTATGGATGCTGATGAGTAAAATGAAAACCAACAACCACTCACAAATGTTTGGCCTCCTCTTTTATTTCTTTCAACTGAACGATACATACATACATACTTGTTTATTTTGTTCATAAACAACCGGCCTTGTCATTTAACTGTTAATTTTGTTTTTCTTTAAAGGGTTCTCTCTCTGCCTGTGTGTGTGTGTGTGTGTGTGTGTGTGTGTGTGTGTGTGTGTATAAAAAGTTGCAAAATTGTTCAGGTTAATTTAACCTGCCATTTAAATTGCCATCTGTGGAAGGGGGTAACGAGTCAAGTGCACTTTGTGAGGGTACAAAGCCAACTATCAAAGAAAAGTCACCCGTATATTAAAAACAATAATTAGATTAGCTTGTAAAGACAATGATTATCACCTTTTTTTCTCGGGTTGTAAGGTTGGCCATGGGGACTCGCCAAGTGCTTGAACCCTTAAACCATCTCTTTAATAAGCTGTCACTCAGTGGCAGACTTGATTAGGGACCACTTTGCCCACTTTTGTAAGAATCAAAAGCTATTGAACAGGTCACATTGCTAAGTGCTTTATAGTGTCATCATGGTCTACAGACAGTCTCTTCACCCTCTCCCCATGCCCGTTGAATAAAGGAGACCGGGATGAAAACGACACGAATGGCAATGATACCCTTGACCTCCTACACCTGGCCCTGTGGGACTCTGAAATATTTAAGAGAGTGCGGGGGTGGGACCAAGGTGAGATCATCTGGTAATCCGCTAGGCTTGTGAATTGTGACGAGAGCACATCTGAAGATTCCCCTACCTGGGGAACGCATCTAATACCAGCACACATGAGCTAATGCATGAGCTGCTGCCCTCTACAAATTACAATTAACCTTTTAACTTTGTCGTTATTAATGGAATTCATAGTTATGTTATGCAGCTCCTAGCCTATAATTGAAGTACATCCACACAACACGCTACACAAACTCAAACAGACACTATCTCCCACTCCTTCATACAAAGTTGTTCTTTAAACTACTGGAGAGACAGGGCCAATCATACCTTTCTCCTGGGTTGATGTTTTCACAGATGATAAAAACAACAGCAGAATTAATCAAAATACACTGATGAGCCACTACATTTAAACCACCGACAGGTGAAGATGGGAATTGGGCAAGTGTAAGGATTTGAGGGAATTTGACAAGGGCCAAACTGTGATGGATAGACGACTGGCTCAGAGCATCTGCAAAATGGCAGGTCTTGTGGGGAGTTCCCAGATCAGAGTGCCCATGCTGACTCCTGTCCACCACCGAAAGGATGCACTATGTTAAGAAGGCAAACTGGGAGAGGCAGTATGATGCTCTGGGCAATGTTCTGCTGGGAAACCTTAGGTCCTGATTCATGTGTTAGTTACTTTGACATGTACCACATACCTAAATATTGTTGCAGAACAATTGTACCCCTTCATGGCAACGGTATTCACTGATGGCAGTGGCCTCTTTCAGCAGGATAATGAGCCCTGCAACTGCAAATTGTTCAGAAATGTTTTGAGGAGCATGACAAAAAGTTCCAGTAGTAGACTCTTTACTGTTGCATAAATGGTTGTTGAAAAATTTATATAAATGTTGCAAACCTGGTGGATTTACAGTACATGTATTAAATATCCCTTTTGTAATCCTCACCATCAAGGGAGATATCAAGAATAATTTCACCAGAAACAAACGTAAAATAAAATTTTATTTCCAACAGCTGGGCCAAAGTGTCTGTGTACAGCAAGGAACAACGGGTCAGCTAAAGCTGCTTATGTCACTACTGTGAACTATGGGAAATGGCGCTCAGAGGCTAACTGGTATTCCCTGAGTTCAGCCTCAAGAGGAAAGGAAAAGGCTGTTTTTCTCTTTACCCTGTTCAACAGGCGAGTTAGAGAATCAAGTGAGACTTTTTTTCAGATACGTTGAATAAATCACTTGATGCAATACAGACCTAGAGTACTGATTTATGTCCCTTCTTGTAGAGAACTCTATGGATCTATATGATTCAGGAGATTTACTTTGCAGGTGTCAATAAGTTATAGAATAAAAGTTGCACATTGGATTTTTCTTTACAGCGAGCTAGGTTTTTGACAAAGTATCATGCTATGTGTTTACATTAAGACTCGGCCTTCACTATGGGGGGATGACGCATGGTCTATTTGCATTCATGGTACACGCGTCGTCAGTAAGGTGAGAAAATCATTCTTACGGAACTAGGAATAATTACATGGAAGCCGACTCAACCAAATGAACTGCCAATTCAGCAAACAGTAAACATAAGCCTCTAACGTTTTGCAACGTGACAGCGGGTTAATGGTTGAGTGCTGTGGCTAGGAGCAATAAATACATGTCATGTGCAACAATACTGAAATTATTTTTGCAATCTTTGTAGAGGTGTGAACTGCAACAAACCTAAAGTACAAACCTGGTGTCTGGCCACAGGGGAGCACTGTATTGGCCCACATACTTACGTTTGACTCTCTGCTTACAGAAAACAGCCTGTTGCTTACCAAGGCATATGAGTATCACAGAAAACAAGCATTTAACAAAGGGATGGACTTGAGCAGGGGTTGCTTTCATATAAATAAATGATCCTTTTTTTATTATTTGACTTTTAACCACCATTCTTTTTGTTGCTCCGTTGACAAACCCAAGTCATCTAATTCTCTGCCTGCATTCACACCAAGATGTGCATACTCACACAAGTAGGTTTGACCCACATAATGTACTTAAAGTACATGCAACATGAGCAGCCATATGCTTTATTCATAGCATGGACTTGGATGACTGTTTCTGCTGAGGGAGGCACTAATCCCATAGAAACGGAAGGCAAGGAACACTCTGCAGCTGATCCCTGTGTCTGATCAGTTCCTCTTTCATGACATCCTTCTCTTCCTGCCCAGTGCTTCATGTTTACGGTTGCTGTTACAGGGATTCTCCTTATGGATGGGATAGATGGCATTACAGGTGGTGTACTGTGTGTGTTTGTCTGTCCACCGATGTACTGATTAGTTGTGGGTAGTCTTAATCACCACCCGATGGTGGCCCCTCTGTTTATTCATCACAATCATAATTGAACAGCAAGGAATGATTGAGCATACCTATTTTGGGGGAAGAGAAAATTGAATTAAGTGGTCTGTTCAGGCGCTGCCATCGGCACGTTTCGTGACAGGTGATGCCCAAATTAGATATCCTCCTATGTCTTTGTGCTAGCAGGCAGGGTATCTCTTCAGATGATACTGCCAAGAAAGGTGGGATGGAAAAAGCAATGGCTATGATGTTGCGATATTGCAAAAATACAGCTGCTTACATTGAACAGAACCAAGGATGTGTTTTCTTTACGCATTTGTAGAACATTAAAACTTGCATGACATACCAGTTAACCAAATTACATATTGTTTGAATAAATTGCACATTATCCATTCATAAACTATACAAAAGGCCTTGCAAAGCAAAACATCAAATAAAACAAACTGTACGTGTATGTGTGATTTATGACTAGAATATTACTAAACAAATCTCTTTAAAAAGAACAACACTAAAATTAAAAACATTTCCAAAAAAATTACAATAATTTTACAATAACAATAGTAAAACAGAGTTGTATCCAATAAATAGGAAACTAATGTAACACAATCAAAATTAGTCTACATCTAAATTAAGTCATCGTTGTAGGTATCAATAACACAAATCAATAAATAATTCAAATGAAATCCATATACTTTCGATGAACTGTCTATATTGATTTGACAGTCCAAATGTTATCGAACTCTGATCTCATGAAATCCAATGGGGTGGCTGCTCAAGTCTTTGGATCAATTATGCTCCATCATAGATGTGATGTGTGGCAAATATAGAGAATGGGTATTTTATTCATAAGAAAACTCAAACTTTTCAGTGAACTTGAAGAAAAGTGAAGGACTCGTAACCTCACATGGCCATGCTTTGAATTGCTGTGCTGTCGCTCTCCTACGTTCAAAGCCCCTTACAGATTTCACACTCAGAGCAATGATATTTTCGGCTGGCAAGTACACCCCATTCAGGGAAAACCAGAAATATAGAAGCTGTTAAACTTGAAAGAATTTTTTTTTTTTTTACAGGCTGGGTTTGTTATCTTTCAAAAGCTGTAATGCATTTATGTGGAAGCCGTTGGGTGGCAGTTTCATTTGGATTTTTATGGTGAGTGGCAGTATGTAGTTTGTTCCAGAAGTATGAAAAAGCCTGAGTGGGCCCCATAGTCTCTGTGCCAGAAACCCAAACTTTTGTCAACTGCACAATGATCATTATCCGTGCATTTACAAGCATTCAATCATAAATTGATTTGGATTTATTTAAACTAATATAATATATCAACCTATGGAATCTATAGCAACTTAATTAGCCCTTCAAAAGACACATTCATATCAATATTTTAATTAATTGAAATTTAATTCCAATTATTTGACACAACAATAATTCCCCAAAAGTTTTTTATAGACTTGATCTTACATGCATTTTTATGATGGTTTGTTCAGTAGAGCGATTACTGAAAGATTAAGGGAAATCAGGCAGAGGCTCGGATAGATTTAAACATATCTACTGAGAGAAAATGTCAGCTTGTCAAAGTCAACATGGACAGGTGGTTTCCCTAATCTTACGCAGCAGGGTGATAATATTAGCATCGTCGAGGCGTGTTACTGCTGCTGTCAACGATTTGAACGTGTATGTGTGTGTAGGGGTTTGGTTGCATATAGGCTATCCTTTAAAGTCCCAGTAACCCCTTTAATCACTGGATTTATGCATTGCATTGACAGCAATTTAAAGTCATCGACTGCTTTTTTCTTTGGACTGCCTATTCTGCTGCTGCTTTGATTTCCACAGACAATGAAGTTGAATCTGGGTAAAGAAGTTTAATCTAAATTTAATTTAAACTGATAGAGTGATAAAATAGCAAATGAAAAGTTGTCAAGATGGACAAAATTAATTCAACATTCTGTCTTCGTAGAAGTCACAACTGGCATGAGATGAAGACCTTAGAATCAGAATAACTCTAACCACCAGCCTAATTTGGATATCATTCTGATATAATGACAATAAGTTATGGATTATTTTTACAACAGCTTACGTTAACCATAGTTTCGTTTTATGGTAATTATATGTATATGTGTGAGGGGTCGAGGTGAGGTCATGCGTGTGCAAGGCTATTCGGCTATTAACCCCTTTTTGTTTTGTAGTCTTTGCGACGATAACACAATCATCTGTGTTTTAAACTTGCATTTGTTCTTTTGCATTGGCTGTGAAACAGGGACTTGACACTCAACTGTAACAACTGAAACATTGTATTATAAAGTTTTGCCAAAATTAGAAAGTGCCATTGTAAGGAAAAATGGAAAGTGAATTTTGCTGCAAGCATATGTATGCATCTTTTTAAATTAAATTCCATTGAGAGATTGGTTGGCAAGTTCAGTGGGAAAAATTTTAAACAGTCTAAAATAATAACTGAGCTGACAGCAGACTGAAAAGTAAAAGAACAAAAACAAAGCTTCGTGATTTGAAACAGCACTCACGGCCTAACATCCAAGCAAGCCTTTCAGGAAAGGCAGTGGAATACAGGGATCAAATGCTCAAATCAATTCAACTGCACAAACACGCGCACAGGATGAGGCGAACAGAAGCATTTTCTCCAAGGGTCATCTTCCTCCCCTATCGGTTCTTCCCTTTGACAGGTTATTCCTCACACTCTTTACAACTAGACAATTTGATGATGTGGTGACCTTGAACCTGCATGGAACGTGTATTGCGGTGAGGCTTAGCAGTCTGCTATGGAGAAGAAATGGCATTGCTGCTCACATAAATGGTTTAATCCTGTTGAATGGCAAGTCAGTTATCCTGCCCTTTGTCGGGTTTAAATTTTTCTCTACCCAGCCAAAATAGATCTACTTCTTTGGATCCATACAGTGGCTATATCAGCAGAGTTGTTTCGCCCCGACAGTCCATTGTATATCATAATAAAGCTCATATCTTGGTCTTGCCAGAAATTTAAAGCAGGCCACACTCGCATGTGGATCGGAACCATGTCCCTGATCTAATTAATAGAATTGAGATAAATGTAGGTTAGCACGTGCAGTGAAAGTGGGAGGGGCTGCAATAGGGGACGATTATGAGCAGACAAACACTCTCGACACTGTCGAAGCTGCGGATTCCCCATGAGAACATCAAGGGCAAAAAATGAGAAGCTATTATTTGGCAGCGAAGTGTGTGTAATAGTAAAAGAGTGACTACAATGACACGCCATGTTCTGGTCTGTGTGATCTTTGCTCTCTGTTGGCCGTGCTCTGGATTGTTAGTCAACAGAGGGAAACGCTCACCACAGCGCATGGTGACATGGAGATCTCTTTGATTTGCCCCTGTGTGTCTCCTGGTAGGGTCCTCTATATCAGCAATGGCCCATCCCATGCTGGGATTTTAACACCAGCATCTCTCCCAGCCAGGACTCCACAGCTACTGGCTCTGTCAGTCCACCAAACACTGGAACTACAGGGTAGCACCACAGTGGGTTACCTCTGTCTCTCTCTCTCTCTCTCTCTCTCTCTCTCTCTCTCTCTCTCTCTCTCTCTCTCTCTCTCTCTCTCTCTGTAGCTGAGCGGTATGATTTCCCCTTCTAT
>JAVQIZ010179541.1:0-16100 GCA_036023535.2 Galaxias brevipinnis
GAGTGATACCACGGCAGCAAATTTGCACCAGACTTCCTTACCCAACATATTACGACAGACTTGCTCACACACATAGGACACACAGACCGACTCCAGGTGAATTGGCAGTGACTGGTCAGAACATGCAAACTCCACACAGAAAGGCCATTGGGTCAGGTGGGGTTTGAACCCAGGACCTTCTTGCTGTGAGGCACCAGAGCTAACCACTGAGCCACGGTGCTGCCCAATATGGTATATAATGATAATAAAAAGGCCTACTGGCTGTAGCTACACTTACCCTGGTGTCATTATGTTAAGGTGGCTCTAGTACCTTTTTTAGTAGTTGTCGCCCCAGTGTAAAAAAACAACGAAAAGCTTAGTTTTGTTGTTTCCTGTATCTTAGCGTCAAAACTGTCTAAACTTTCAAGTAGAAATTGTATCCATCTTCCATCCATTAGCTTATCCTTTGCAGGGTCGCGGGGGGGCTAGAGCCTATCCCAGCCGACACAGGGCAAGAGGCGGGGTACACCCTGGACAGGTCGCCAGTCTATCACAGGGCTGACACATAGGGACAGACAATAACTCACACCCACATTCACACCTACGGACAATTTAGAGTCACCAATTAACCTGGACTGTGGGAGGAAACCGGAGTACCCGGAGGAAAGCCACATGAACACTGGCAGAACATGCAAACTCCACACAGAAAAGCCCTTGGGTCAGGTGGGGATTGAACCTAGGACCTTCTTGCTGTGAGGCAACAGTGCTAACCACCGAACCACCGTGCTGCCCTGTAGAAATTTTCAGTCTTTTAGAAACAGAGGTTTCTCTCTAAGATTTAGAATACGTAGGCTTAAATAATAATACATTATATTTATAGGCACATTTCAAGACACTCCAGGTCCCATAGTCTCAACTCTCTTCTTCACTAAGCTCTTGTCCTGTGTGCTCCAGATGCAGACCGCTATGAGATTCAGACTGTGTCCATGGCCTCTCCCATGAAGAGTCCACACAGATACAGCGGCCCCTCGCTCTTCTCTCACCAGGTACGTTGCTTCTGCCGTCGTCTCCTCATTTCAAAGATAACCGTTTGATCTGGTGCCTTCCTCTGCCGTCATATGAATCTGATTAGATATGAATTCATATTGCCATGCCATTTTAAATGGTTGCGTTTGTGTGTGCAGCCGCCATCATCAGAGAGCCACCAGCAGGGCGACAGTCCGGCCTACCTGCAGCCCAGCGCCTCCTCCCCGTTCCGAGGCTCCTACAGCCCCTCGGCCCCACCCTCCTCCGGCCCCGGCTTCTACCCTCGCCTCTCCTCCCAGTCCACACTGGCTCCAAACACCGCACAGACCACCTCCACCTCCTCCTCAGCAGACTCCAGGCCACCAGGGGCCTCTGTTGTGCAGCCGGGCAGCAGCAGCAGTATGGATGGGTCCCACGTCTACAGCGGGAGCCACTTGAAAGCCAGCCTTTTGAACAGTGGCCCGTCGTCGGGGTCTCCCACCCCAGGGTCCAGGGCCCACGGCAATGCTAAAACGGACTCTGGTGCCGCCACCGGCATCCTGGCATCTCACGCCTCCAGACTGAGCCAGCAGCACACTGCGCAGACCCTGAAACCAGGCAGCCCCGGGCAGGCAGTGTTGCAGGCCGGCTCCAGGCTTTTGTCAGCCTCCGGAGCTCAACACTACCCGCAACGCGGGGCTCCGCTCAGTCAGTTCCAGCACCCACCCTTACAGGGGCCGGGAGTAAGGACACAGTCAGGAAGCTTTTAGGACCTTGTTAGGGCGCGTGTTTGCGTGTGTGTGTGTGTGTGTTTGTGTGGGTGTGTGAGAAACGGCGTACCTCCTCACCTAAACTTGTCACGGGACAGGCTTTCGGCGTATGGGGAAGGGAAATGTACAGATCTAAGAGGAGCTAGGACTTCTTGTATGGATTTTCTCCGTTCTCATTTTCTGTCTTTCTTTCTTTCTTTTTTTCCCCCTGAAAAATCGCTACATTCTGCTCAAAGCTATTCATCAAGGACTTAAACATCGTCAAGGAATCAATGGAAAACCGATCATGAAATCATGTCGAATTTGAAATTGCCCTGGTATTTCCTCATGTGTACAAACTGTGCAACTAGGATAAGTAATGTTGGTAGGTAAAACTTCAACAAAAGTATCTGTACAAAGTAAAAAAAAAAAAAGAAGTACCTGTTGTTTTGGTACCCGGGGTAGGTAAATGCTGAGATGTTTTGTCAAGGTGACTTCTTTTTGATTTGGCGAGCAGCCGGGTCAGTCCTGCAGTATAAAACGGGTTCCGTTTGGAAAGCGGAAACGATGCGTGTGTCATCCGTTATATCGATGCTTTTGAGAGGTGGGAGAAACTAGAGCTCCCTCACAAGATCATTCCATATAATTTCCTGCTTCTTTTGTGTCTCAGTAACTGTTTCTCCAAGACTCTTGATCTGTCTTTCTCAGAGAATTTGATTTTGTTTCTTTTTCCAACCCCACCATGCCCGTATTGGTTTCACATTAGTACTCCGTCACTGTTTGCTGCGTTGGACTTGAGGTCTTATGATTCATGGTGCTGCAGTCTTGTTTTTTCTAATAAATTCTAAATCCAGTTATTTCCCACATGAACAGCTGATTCATTGTGTCATGTAGTTTTTGAACCAGAATTTCTCATGGCATCATAATAGTTGTCACACATTTTTATTGTGCTGGAACGCAGGGACAAAGAGAACAAGAAAAGAGTAGGATTTGGCTCGTAGGGTTTTGTTCTTGACTGTTGGAAGGGTCTCCTTATGAATCCTTAAGGATTCTTATTTTCTTTCTTTCTTTTTTAAGGGAGTAGGGGGAAGTATTGACAATATATGTTTTGTCTCCAGACCAATCCTCGCATTCCTTATGCCACCTAAGAAAAAAGGAGAGGAGATCTCTTGAGGGGATGGTTTCTATCAAATAAAAAAAGCTGCTGTTCTTTTATTTTCTTTTTCTTTTTAAACGCAAGTGCTGCTTCGAGAAGTTTCCCTTTCCACAGAATGCTGTATCCCCGTTTTGTAGAATCCCCTCCAACTGAATTCTAAGGACACCAACATAAGTGAGTTGATGAGTAATGTGCCATGACCACTGTGGTGGGAATGTTCAATGACAATGCTGGTGTGCACGGGAGATGTAGTCTTCTCACTCCGAGACTTGACATATGGACCTTAAAATCAAGCTCACTTGAAAAGGACGCTCAGCTGTTTGACTTTGGGGGGGAGGGGGGGAGTCTTTATCAACCCCAGGAACCAAACGGGCTTGAGAAAGGCTTTGGATAGAGGGACTGGTCAACTGACTGGACACGTGACCCGTCTGACCCTCTAACCACCTCATCTGCCAACAGACAGAAGGGTACTCACTTGTTACATGAATGTTAAACAGAATACTTCAGAAAAATTGTGACCCAAAATTACCAGCACCTTAATAAAAGAGATACAACCTAAACAAAACAAGACAAATATGTATGATCATGTGTGTTTGTGTAAACAAAATGTGTTATAAACTTGAAAATATAGTACACTAAATTTGCGCATGATATTCTTTTTTTCTTTTGATCTGAGTGAAAAATTAGGGATGGTTGGGAACTTATTGGGTCTGTTCCAAGAATGACTTTCACACTTTGAAGTCCACAAAAAACGGACACTTAATTTTGTATTGACTTGTTTTTTCCGTTTGGTTTTATTTTTTACACAGAGCATAGAAACTATTGGGATTCCCCCTCCAAAATATTAAGAAGCAGAAGAGATGTAATGCCTTTTGATAATAAAATATTAATGATGGTAATGTATTTTGAAAATTTAAGTTGTCATTTTATTCCAAAAGTCCCTGACATCTTGCCAGCTTCAAAATTGCATTAAAATACTTTTATAAAACACATTCAAATATGCATAATTTGTGATGCACTGTAGCCGCATGTAAGTATGCCAGTTTAAAAGCGGTGGTCAGTCCACCAGCGTTCCTGCCCGCTTTGGTGTGCTCATGCAATGAAGCTAAGCAGAGACGTATGGTTGAGAAACGCGCTAAACTGGAAAAGTTTACTTAAGGTTAGATGTCACTCCATTGAAAACCTAGCGGTGTAGATCAGACCACTTCAGTCAATGTCTTTCAAGAGTTTGAGCACCTCCGAACAGGAGGCTTGTAATAGTGCTGTAATGATGAAGTTTTTCTGGTGGGGTTGGACAGAGGTTTACGAACAGCTACAAAATCTTTCTTAAAGGTAATGTGGCGTTCGGACATTTCTCAATTAACTTACTAAAACTGCTTCCCAAAATCCTTAGACTTTCAAAACATGTATCACCAGATCCAGCTGTATGCTCTGCATTCCACCTCCGGAAACTCCTTATAAACGACACGAAAGCCACATTGCGTCGGAATTTTTCGACACTTGTTCGGCCATGCTGTTGGTTTCATCGGCCTGGGAAAAAAAGAAAACTAAACAGTAAAATAACTAACAACTAAAACGATACAGTATATACATCAGTATAACTGCGATACGTGAGATACAATCTATTTGTTCAGTGTACTCACGAGAAGCACATGTAGCCAGTCTCGTGGCAGAAGCACTTGTCACAACCTTTGTAGAATGTTTGACCGGGTTGGAATTGTACTTCCTTATGAACACATTTACCTAGATTCAAAGATAGTTTACAGTTTTAAACGACATCTGAAAAGAACCCCCTTATTTAAACAAGACCGACATGTTAACCCCTAGTTTAAAGCAAACTACGAAGAGAATGTTTCATACCCTAAATACCCACTAGAGAGACATGTTGAGCTAATCGAAACGTGTTTGGGTCTAGACTATACTGTTGTCTGTATTGGAAAGACTTGTCTGAGCGTATTCTATTTTACATGCAACGAGTCATCTCTATTAAAATACTTTACAAACTGAAAAAATAAGATTATTTTTCTCAAAGTAGGAGCAAAATGCTCTGCCATATTAACAGAGCAGGACAAACAGAATAAAACATCTTTCAAGGTGGTCCAGTCAGCTAGATTGTAAAACTACCATCTATTTTCTAGATGGTAGTCGACTATCAAAGTGTTCTCAATGAGGGCTGGACAAAATAGCATGTGATAAAAACAACCGATATCTTACATCCTGAAACTAAAAAGCATTTATTGTGAAACTATGCCAGGACTCGGGTTCAAATCATTAATTAATTATAATTAACTGTTCCACTGTACCTGAATACCTGTAGATCGCTGCATCAGTCATCTGACTACCCCAGAAGAGGCTGAGGATCAGACAGACAGTCCACAGCACGGCAGAAACACCACCACCAGCCTGACATCGTGCACACCGCATCGCTACCAAAATTCCCTCCAAAACCGATCGGCCAATGGAAAAAAAAAGAAACAACAAGCGGGTCTCCACGCGCAGTCAGCCCCTGTACAGCATACAGCACGCAAACCGATGCTAATTGAGGCTAGTGACTGAAAAGAAACGTCTTTTAGTGAGTGCAGGGCTGGAGGCCGGTGTGAGAACAGGTTCCTAATTGTGGAGGGGGGAAGCAGATGGTTCCTCGAAGCCCTGTCAGCATGTGGAAATCTTCATTCTCAATGCGAGTGCTAGCTCCAGATGGCCTTTATACCCTGCCCAACACCTGCTCCAGGAGCCAAACACCGTCAAAAGAGAGAGGGAGGAAAAGGGAGTATTTTAGTAGAGGGGAGAGGGTTCTTGGACTAAACATACATATCTGGGCCTGCTGTAGTCCTTTTTTTGTAGGGAAGAAAAGAGGATGAAGAGGATGGTGGTGGTGGTTGGAGGGAAGGGGTGGGGTGGGGGGGTGTTCCTTCCTCTCTCTCTTTTTCCATGCCACTCCTGTCTGTGCCAAAAATTACATCCCCAAACCCCTCTAACTAGCTTGGCTCGTCCACCTTCTTTTGGTACCAGGTGGGCTTGGTCTGTCGAAGACCGCGAAAAGGAACAGTTCCATTAAATATTTTGATATTTCTTCTGAGTCATTGGGTTTATGTGAGCAAAGCGCCGCTTCCGGAATGGTAACGCTAGGTCTGGGAATGTGGGCCGGCATTTTCCCTGTGGCCGTCAGTGGTGCCGGCGGTGTGTCTGCTCTGTAGCACGCTGGGTGGCTTCTCAACCCAAACACACAGAGAAACACGTGGGGAGATGCACGCAGACAATCCGACAAAGGCAGCCAAGCAAACCTTATGTGGGAAGAGACTGTGATGTAGGTCACCCTGTCGACCGCCCCATGCTCGGGAGGACGATCACGTGAGGGGAATCACCCCAGACTCACCCAGACTGACAACGCTGCTGAGCTAACCCAGTTACACATGACTCGAGTGCCCTCCAATCCCTCCATTTAAGTCTTGGACAAAACACTCGGCCTGGATCTGTGCTTGAGTTCACCAGCTCACGGCGAAACCTTTCACATCACGTTTCATTTTGAGGGACCTAAGCTGCAAAGACTCCTTGCAAGAGCGTCTTTGAGTGTCATGAAAAGCGCTTTATAAATAAAATGTATTATTGTTATTATTATTATTGTTATTATTATTATTATTATTATTATTAATAATAAGAGTTGTATACCCTTTGGCATGATTGTGTTGCTCTGGGGATGGTAAACTCAGACCCAGAATCAGATTGGCACGCTGAGTGTTGTACTTCTCATGCATTCCAGTCCGTCGAGGCAGAGAGGCAAATGCATGAAGATGATAGCTGTGACACACTGCTGGTTGTATCACTCTCTAATGAGGAAAAACCCCTCACTACTATCACTGTGACACAGCGCTTATGTAACTCCAGTTAATTATACCAGCTGCTACCCACCTTCTAATTTTATCTTGGTGCATTACTCAGTAAGTCTTCTGAAATTGAGTCATCTTGATGTGACTTGATTGGAAGAAAAAAAAATTTGGGGTGGCCAACTAACATGCTCTAGGAAAATTAAAGGTGGTCTGCAGGACCGACTGCAAAAAAAAAACGCACTGAATGCTGGTAACAGCAGGACAATGGCCAAAGCAATGCTGGTTTGATGGTGCTGGTGGCCAGCTTAGAGTTTTTTGGGGGGCACTTTCATGTTTGGATTTCTAGTGAATGCCAGTGGCTTAATGAACAAAACCCAGCTGTTTATTTTTATCATAAATTGTGATCTTTCAAAGAGGCCCGTTAACACTTCCCGTCTGCCAATAAGCAGGTCTTAGCTTTGGACGGTAGCATGTTTGTGTGTGTAATATATGACAGGAGCGATGCACATGTGCAACTTAATGTTTAGGAAGGAGTATGTGCAATTCATGTTTAAAACACAGGTATTCCATGCACCTAATGTTCCATCCATGATTTTGCCATTTGTGGTTTCTCCTCTTGCGTGTGTGAGAGCGAGCGTTTGCGCAGTCTATGCAAGGGGTGACGTTTTCCTACTTTTCTGCCAAAGCCGCACTGACACACAAACACACACACGCACACACACACACACACACACACACACACATTCAGGCTTTTCTGGCAGTTTCTGTAGAATGACGTGAGTTGGTGTTGGACTTTTCAAAGCTGCCACTCTGACGTTGAAATGCAAGCACTGCACGTACGGATCCCACACCTTTTGTAGACCTCGTCAAGTACATCTCGTTCTTTTCCTCGGATGTGCACCTCTCGCCCTTCCCAGCGTTGGCTGAGATCACGCACAGATGAGGAGCACACGTCAACAGCTAATCTATCCTCCCAAACGCAGATGCCCATTCTCAACATGATTGTTTTGCTAGTTGCGGCAGCGGGTTATCGGACACATAAACATGAACAGGCCACACACAGTCACAAACGTGCAAACATCCACTGGTCGCAAACACACCCTTTTAGCCTGTGGTCACCGCCCGTTTCACTGTTCCTCGTCCAGCGGGGAGCTAAGGTCTGTGCAAGAGCGCCACCACCCTGGCTGTGTGTGCACAAGTCTGGATGACTCAACTTCCAGCAATGTGTTTTAGAAGCTCCGCAGGAGAAAGAGCCACGCCTGACTTCTTCTTTGACCAGACAGGATTATTTGAATAGGGGGGAAGCAGGGAGCTTTACTTCTCCTCCTAACAGTTCAATAGTTGAGAAGGAGGATGCGTCAAGACGACCACACAGGTGCATCACAACTCATTGACACAAGCAGGGTGTAGAGCAACGGTGCTGTTCCAACAATGTTGGTACGGCTAGGACCCAGCAGTAGGAACCTAAGGAAGAGCTGATTAAAACTGTTTTACAAAACAAATTTAGTGTGTGAAGTTAAACTTTTGTTTCAAATGTGTGGTTAAGTGGCTCCACTGCCGGTAGCCTAAAACACCTTGGCCCGGTTTCCCTGGCGATGCCGTCCCCTGGCCCTGCGGGTGATCAAAGTGAAAGCTGCCCTGACGGTGCCCTCCACAGGGCTGCTCCGTGCCCATTGGCATCCCGTCCATACTGGCCCTTCTTACAGCCTGCTGGCAAAGCCAGGCTCCACTGGCACTGCCCAGCCCTGGGCCTCTGCTGCTGTTGGCCAGGCCCTGGGGGAGAAGACAGGAGACAGCACACTGCAGCACAGTGCCAGACTGACCATCTGTGGTTTTCCCCTCCTTTTTCTCTCCACTTCAGGTCTCTCTCTTTTCCGCTTTTGACCGTTTTCTGTTTGTTTTTGCCTCGACCACCTTCTGCTTTTTCACTCCAGCTTCGAACTTTTCTTGTATTACGTCGAACTGTCTCAATATGCCTCTTCCTGTGTTTTCCTTGATTTCCGTGTGTACAATGTTTTTGCTACTAGTCATTTCAAAACTTGAAGTATTATTTGTCCTAAAAAGTAATAAAAAAATTAGTTAAAGGCTTAATTATGAAACTTTAAAATGTGACGTGTAGTCGGTTTGGTTTGCTGAAACCGATAACCACTTGATGGAGACATAACACTTGGAGCCAGGCACTCACTACTGTAACATAATAGTCATAGTCTAATCTCTAGGTCTTCAGGTCAAGAGCTTACCTCACCATCGTCGTCCTGACCTCTGAGCTTTTGAAAAGCTCGTGCCCTCAACATCGTTAGAGCAAGACGGGAAGCCAGCAAGGCTCAATGGGCTTAACCCTCGCCGTGCCAGAGAAGGAGAAAGGCCCTATAGAAAGGCGACAGAAGACTTGAGGGCCCATCACTGACCCCCCCCTACCGCCTATTATCCCTATAATGACAGCAACAAAAAAGCCCATCAGGTCTGAAATAATGTGTGGCCTGGCCCCCAGGGGGCCATCTTTTAGCGGCTCGGATAGGATTAAAAATAGCAGGCTAGCGCGCACTAACTGATTCAGTGGGGTGGAGAGATGTGTGTGTTGTGCCAGGAGATGTTTCCACAAGGTTGGGTTTCACGGCAATGTGTTTTGCAGAACGTCCAGTCCCTGTCCTTACTCCCCCCCCCACCCCCCACCCCCCCCCACCCCACCCCCGAGCTTGTTGATGTTGAGCATCCACTCGCCGAGCCTCCTGCCAAAATCATCTCTCACGATGGGAGAGCGTTCACCTCTCAAATGGACATGGTCTGTCGGCGCTGCATAAGGTTTATGCACTGTATGTATCCTCTGCCTATGCTGCTGTGAAGGAATTATATACACGCTTAGATATAAAAATGTAAGTCAAGAGTCGGCAGATGCCTTAACTCATTCAGTCACACGAAAATTCTTTCATTATTTTTACTTTTGGGTACTGTTTCACTGCCTGGATGTTGTACATTACATACAGACTTTGGGTTATTTCCTCCCAGAGAGGGTCACTTGTGCGGACTGCGTCCCCCAGACAGTGTGGTCAATGTGTGGGGTGGCCCCTGGGCTCCTGGCACGGCCAACACTGATCGTGTAGATCAGTTACCATCCAGTGCTGTCTGTTCACAGCTCACCGCCTCTCACACAGATGGGACCTGAGCAGGATGGCACAGAGGTGCCCAGTGTCATCCACCCCACCCCCCAACCCTCTGTCAAGTGGGGACTCCATGGGCTGTTGACTGCCAGAACTCAGAGCCTCCCTCAGGGGAACCTTGCTTCAACACAGATGACCTCTGTGTACATTTGAAAGAAAGGGGGGAGCTCATCTTGGGTCTGCTGTTTGCTTATGTATTTAAGGGGAAAATTAGGGAGGAATTGAGTCAATGCAGACAGTGATTTTTTTCAGGACTTTGGGTGGATGATTACTAGGCTTACTACTTACTATTAATGGACTCAACAAAAGGAGAAGTCAAAAGTGTATTTCACGAATTGTAGTGTAGTCAAAATATGTATATACGGTGCTGAGCAAGTTGTAAATAACTAATTAGTGAAAGAAATCTAAGCAAACCTGCATTAGCTACATTTTGTTAAACTTAATGTAATTAGATGGCTTAGAGACTATTTATTTAGTTCATTTAGGGTCTAAAATTTATATTTTTTATCTTAAAAAAATCTTACTTAAGACTTCCGTAGTTCTGCAAGAAAATTGCCCTCTGACTGTTCAAGTTTGAAATGGAAAACATGAACCAAGCTTTGGCCATTTGAGCTCCTGGACAAGGCAGGCAAGCTCAATATCTTTAATGACATTTTATTTTGAAGTAATTATTGATGTGTTGAGTAAACATTGTTTGTTGTTTATTAGTTATGTATTACTTGTTGTAGTTTTACTAATTACTATTTTTTATATTATACAAAAAGATAACCTGGAAATCTATCACAATTAGAAACGCTTAGTCAATTACTATGATTAACATTGCAATAATAGAAATAACAACATTAATATTCTATTTGTTTATTTTTTATCTTTAAAACAACTACACCAACAATGATAAAGGGATGCATGACAATGCCGGTCACGATGGACTCTCCTGTGACAATCTTGCATAAACATTCCATTTTCATAACATTGAAAGAAATTACAGCATCTCATTACCAAAATAGCAACACAACTATAGCAAAGCAAAGAAACAAAAAACAAGGATTATAAAAGCATTCAATATGTGCTTGCACATCAAAATAAATGGCTGAAAAAAGGAATTATTATCCCAATGATTCCTCTTTTTTGTTTTGGCACAAATTCATAGATAAAAATGGGGAAAAAAGGTGAAGTGAGTGCATATGAAGACCTCGTGGGACACTAGACTGTCGGACATTTGGGCACTATAGCTCCAAATAACCTGCAGTGAGAACGGCGAACGCCCTGACATATGACTCATCAAGTGGGATCTCAAAGATTGATGGAATTTAAATGTCACGTCTGGCACAATTCAGTGCTTCATTCCAAACTGGAGCATCTTTCAAGATACTTAAAAAAATCGGAGCACATTTTTTATGAAAATCTAGCAAATTTTGCTGTACGATGTAAAGCATCCTACCAGATTTGCTGAGCAAAGATTGATTTGAAGAGTAATGGGGTTTGTTTGAGTTGTACATTTTTGAAATAACTTTCCTTTTCTTGATTTCCTTGACATCACTTATAGACGTTTGCTTTGAAGGAAAAAGGGCAAGAGAAGAAGAGATTTTCCACTAGTCAGCCTTGTGATGGAGGCTCCTTGAACACAGAGAAGAAGTGTTGGAAACTTGTCCTGAGGAAAACCCCCTGGATATTGTTTGTGCAAACCTCCCCCTCACTTGGCTTTGGGTCTACACAGGGTTTACAGAAGACTTACCCAGTGAAACATCCAAAATGTGTACCATACATGCTCTCTGAATCAAAACCGCCTCGCGCGGTCACCCTTATCATACTATGCTTTGCAAAATATATAATACTCCAAATATTTGGAAGGGTTTGTGTATTGCCAATATGGAATCCCTGCCCATCATGCCAAAGTGACATCTCGGCCCTTGGTACTGGACGGTGGTGTTGCGTCTATGTACACTGCCTCACAATGTTAACTGGTCTTGTGCGTCATAACCTAACCAGAAAATGGGACAAAGCACATCAATTAAAAAAAAATCAAAGAAGTGAAATCAAGCACACCAAAACACATAATATATTTTCTTTCACCCTTTTTTGTCCATTCCCAATCCTCTGTGGTTCTCTATCCCGCTTGTCTCACCACTGGCCTTTTCCCGTTCCTGAACCACTGTGCCGCTCAGGCCCGGGAAAAGGCCCCAGGACAACAAGCTTAACTCAGGAGAGCCTTCCGGATAGGCAAAGCTTGGGACTTTGGAGAAACAGGAAAATGAACAGGTATGAAAATTGAAAGTGCTTCAAAATAACTGTGATGATTCTCATTCGGACACTACCAAGGAAACGTTTACTCTATACATTTACAGGTTTGGAACAGCTGACCATAGAGAGAACCAGAGGAAGGGGGTTAATGGAACCAGGTCCAGATGTCTCTGTCTACAATATGATCTGGGTGGGTATCGTTTCAGGCAGTCCAGGTACATGTATTCGTGCTGTACACCTACGCGTGTGTTGTTCTTCATAAAGTCCAACTCCTGTGTCAATTGCTCCAATGAGCAGCCACTAGATTCATGTTCAGGAGCATCCATGCCAGGGGGTGAGAGGGAAATTGAGGCGTGTCCGTGATGGAAAAGCACCACACAAAGGAAAATGAACTTGTTTTGAGCTGTCACACTCTGTGCAACATCCCATCAATCCAGTCAGGATTGACCCTATCAAAGTGTTGTGGCAAAAGGTCAACCTCACTGACCTCCAGAGGACGATGGCGTCGTGACCAGCTCCTGGATGGGCGAGGACCGTCTTTGAACCGTGCCCCCAAGCGGATGAGCTCCAACTGGCCTGCTACTCGGAGAAGAACCAGGCCTCAGCTCTGGGGTTCAAATTCGGTCCATGAACACCGACCCAGAGAGGGCCTTGTCTCGTGGGAGGTGATAGGGTGGTGGCCTCAGCAGGCTACTATCTCCAGCACACTACTGGACTAGTCGATCTGGTCTGTTCAGTCTAATCAGATGTTGCAGCTTCCTGAGGTATTGCCGATCTGCAGTCTGCGAATACGCACGAATAATACAAACACGTCCCCTGTGTAAAGAAGAGGTTGCTTTGCTTGTAGAAAGAGCTACTGCTAACATCCCAAAAACATTTTCGGCACTCGGTTTTAACAATACCAAATATTCCGATTTCTATTCTTAACAGATACTTTCTTTGACCATGCAAGGTCAAAATTAAATTTTATTTCTTTATAGGCTCTGAAAAGTTTACCAGACATTCTTGTGTGTGTGTGTGTGAGTGCATGCGTGTGTGTAAGTGCATGCGTGTGTGTGAGTGCGTGTGTGTGCGTGCGTGCGTGCGTGTGTGCGTGCGTGTGTGTGTGTGCGTGCGTGTGTGTGTGTCTATAAGGAACAAAGCATCAAAGATGTAGATGCAAGGCCTTTGAAAGGCTTGGCTTGACTCTTTGCCTCTGGGGCATGGAGCTAAAAGGGTCAGGAGAGAGTATTTGAATTGACAGAACCGATGTAGGACAGCACAGCACGCGGTGGCGTTCACAGACATTTCCATGACGGAGGGGTGGGGAAGGTCCGCCTAGCTAGAACTCCACGGCGCTCTGCTCTTTGGCCACGGTTTGCTTCGCGCGGGCTTTTCCGTGTCAACGTGGACTGAGCCGCGCTCCACCTTGGTGTCCAAAGGCACGGAGCGCAGTCGGCCGCGTCCTTGCAAGCCTGAGATAGATGCAGCATGCAGGGCTTTCCCTTCTGACAGGGGTGAGCACTGACCAAACCCAGCGGATCAGAGCAGAGCAGTCGGAAAGAGTAAGACACCGGAGAACGGCGTCGTGGAGAAATGGAGGACTGAGACAAATGAAGAGTTGACTGATTTCTGTCAGATGCTTAGCTGTTCCTTTAACTGCCCCTGTTTGGCCAATGTGGAATGAAGGAGGTGGGTTGATAAGTGTTCACACAAAAGAAGATACTAAAAATCCACACTTCATTCATATGGGAACTATGAAAAAGTGTTCCATAATTTCCTTGGGCACTGTCTTTTTTTTTACCCTGTTTCCATACAAACTTCTTATATACATAGAATTGTGTTTTCTTGTAATGCTCTTGCGATCAGTTCATGTACAAAGAAGTTGTGAAAATCTGCCTGAAAAAGACAATTTAACTGTACAAAATTATCCCTCACCCCCTTTTTATGCTTGCTTATTATCATAAATGAAGTAGCACCTGTATGCTTTTCCTAATGCACTTCATAATATTTCATATTTAAAGCTGGAAATGTGTAATCTCCCACTCTGAATATAAATATGTATATTTTTCATAAAACACGCCTTGCTGCAAGCGTTATCGCAAACACGTCATCATCGTTGATAAAGCATCATAGTGTGAAAGTAGTTCTGTGTGTCGTGGATTATATTTCCCAGAGTATCGTAAAGCTGATCATTTGTTTTCCATAAACGACATTACTACTAACAACGTGTTCTTTTTGAAATATTCTCCATTGTCAGTTCTATATTAAAAACTGCTTGGCTTATCTTCACTCCCAGACCAGTGGTTTAACCTGAAGAGCTGTGGGAGGGACGAGCACATTAAGAACATAAGAGGAGGAGGAGGAGGAGGAGGAGGAGGAGGAAGGAGGGGCCCAAGATGAACAAGGAAGCAGATTCTCAGTGAAACCGTTGGACTGCAAACCGTGGATCCTTGGTGTCCCGGATTTCAATCTGGACAAAAGAGAGAAAAACAACCAGTCACTCAGAGACAAGGTGAGCAAACAATAACACCATAATATAAAACAAAGCAGTAGGACATGAACAAGGAGTCAGGCATAGATCTGATTTGGGGACAGAAAGGGATGACAAAAGGTTTACAGGTTGGCATTCTGGATTCAGGTCATTCGTGCCTTGTGTATGGTGTTCAGTTTGGCTGATGGGCCATTCAAAGAAACCTGCTGTCCGTTCAAATGATGTGAATCATTTCACTCTAAAGCTTATCATACCCCATACTGGTAGACACAGGGCAGTTGTCACAGGGCAACAGCATAACGTGCGATACCTCAGTGGAGAAAGTAGAGTAGGATCTGGTAGGCTAGATGGAGGATTCCTATCATAGTGTAATGTGATACTGTAGTGTTCAGACCCAGAGGGATTCCTGTGTGCCTTTGAAATAGGCCTTTCCGTCCTGAGTGGCATTATTCTAAGGTTGCATGGTAATAGCAACTGCTATATAATATGAGACTTTTTTATTGTATCGCTATTATGAAGTCAACACAATTGAACCGTTTCCTGAACGCGGCTAGCCCAGTCAGTAGGGCTGGGCATGCGAGTGAGGCGATATAAGCGTTATGACATATGAGTAACTGACAGCTACAGGGATGGGGAAAAAATAACACTAAACAAATATAAAAAAAACATAGAGTTATGGCCTTTAAAGGTCACACCTCGATACATTTTACTTGACATTTCTCCATTTCAGACCAGATCAGAACGCATTTCTTTATGTCGGATAAATGTATTTTTTTCTCTCTTTGTGTACATCTCACAAATCATTTTGTCACTGCATATGAAATATAACACATAGGAGGGGAAAGATTTGATATTTCGGGTAACATTTACATCATACTAGTCATCATGCCCCATAAACAAACTTTTCCTGACCCACAAGTTTTTGCTCAAGTAAAAATGAATCCAACATGAACTTCATTTGAATGTGTTCTTGGCTGTGTCCAGAAAATTGCTTTTCCAAGTCTCAAAACCCATCAATCAGGAAGCGCTGCCCATGCTTCAGCTCAATTGAAGGGACACTTTCGCTTCCCAGTCTTGGATGTGGTGTAAAACTTGGACGTTACCATTAAACTAAGTCTAACACACAGATCCGACAGTGGATCACGGGTGCAGAGTAGTAATGGTTTTTTGAGTGCGTCTTCATCGAGCTACTCCATCTATGTAATCAACTCTCTGTGTCCTGCTGCCACACTGAGAAGCTTAATCAAAAAAACAATCTCATTCGGTGCTCATCTCCCCCCTGGACAGCACTTTGTTAGGCCAGCCAACCTGCCACCATGAATATGCTGTTTATGACCTGGCAATCATGTCCGTGGATAATAATAGGCACAGCCCTTCCTGATGACTCATCCTTCACACAAACTCATCCTCCAAAGGGTGGTGGTGGTGGTGGTGGTGGGGGGGGGGGGGGTGGGGGGTCAATTGGGTAACGTGGGTGGGGGTGTAGGATTAACACATCATTCAACGTTGTGT
>JAVQIZ010179566.1:0-16492 GCA_036023535.2 Galaxias brevipinnis
TGTAATGAATCCATCCAGACAGATGCATGTGCAGGTAGACTTGAGGTTTAATACCAAAAGATGAACAAACAAACTTAGGGAACATCCAGTTTAAAATGACCGGGGAAACAAAAGACAAAGTCAAACAAAACTGTAGACTCAAACTGTACTGAAGGCATTAACAAAAGGTACTACTTACAAACACGCCCAACAAACCAAAAACACAGGAGGCTTAAATAAAGGGCTAAACAAGGCACAGGTGCAAATCATAAAGCCAATCAATAACATGGGGATGAGGAACGCTGGAGTGAGGGCGTGGGCGTGACAAGGACAATATTAATAAATTGAGGGAGGTATCATAAACCCCTAGCAGTAAGTTAAGATAATCATGATACATATCACAAGCAGAAATTTTTTTAAATTTTAATTTATTAGAAACTGACACGGCTGATTGCACAAGTCTAATTTAAACGAGTAGGCAGGTATTTCACAGCAATGGGCCTCATTCAACAATATCTTCTTTTCTTAAAATTGTTCTGCGTGAGTGGAATTTATGAAGAAAATTATACATAAAAACGGTTTGTGAATGTGGTCCAATGCTTGTCTGCAGTTCAAAACAGGAAGGCCTACTAACTAACTAACTAACTATTGATCCCTCTTGATCTCTCAGCAGCCTTTGACCCCGTATGTCACAATATCCTCCTAGACTGCCTGGATAGGCTCCTGGGTATCACTGGCACTGCCCATGCATGGTTCAGGTCGTGCCTATCTGGCAGGTACCATCGAGTGACTCAAGGAACAGCCCAGTCCTCCCCTGCACCAGTCTGCCATGGCGTACCACAGGGCTCGGTCCTGGGGCCCATCCTGTTCATCATCTACATGCGTCCTCTGGGACAAATAATTAGAAAACATGGACAAAATTTCCACTGTTATGCAGATGATACCCAGCTCTACATACATACTAAACCTAACAAAACCCTCCCTACCCCCTCACTCACAAACTGCCTATTTTGCAGCGCGTTTCTGCAATGTGTTGTGTTTTCTGTATTTGCAGGGCGTTTCTGTAATGTGTTGTGGTGTATGAATTTGCAGTGCGTTTTCTAAATGCTGCGCATGTGTTGTCAAATTGATGTAGATGCTTTCTTAATTTGCTTGTGTTTTGTCTATTTGCATGTGTTGTCTGAATTTTCAGCACGTTTTCTAAATGCTGTGCATGTGTTGTCAAATTGATGTAGATGTTTTCTTAATTTGTTTGTGTTTCGTCTGTTTGCATGTGTTTTCTTAAGTTGCAGTGCGTTTGGCCTTTCAGGGCCACCGTACAAATCTCTCCTTTCCATACTCATATATGATATCCCATATTGTATCTAGCTTCCTTTCCACTGTGCCCCTTAGCTGTTCAAGTGTCTTTTTTAGATCTATGTTAATAGAGTCCCAAGCATTCTTTTCAGCGGCTGATTGCCACTTTACTTTAGGTTTTTTGTCACTGATCTTCTCCTTGGAGGTTTTTTGTGCTTGATTGGGCTCTACCACCTTATCCCCTTGTCTTTCGGTACATGTCTGTGCCGCCTCAGTGCTGGAGTTGTTGATGGCCTGCGGACTTTGGTTGTGTCCAGCCGCTGGCCTTCATTCGACTTACTTGCTTTACTTCTTAAAAAGTACTGGTCAATGCGATGCTCCTGCTTCTTCCTACTTAGGCACCCTTTCTTACTTTGGTGTATTCTCAGGCCCCACATATGTTTCTCTCTTTATGCAGCGATAACATTTGTGACTTTTGTAAATGCTTATGTATTTATCATAGTATACTACTATACTGTATACTTTCAATTGTGCAGTAGTTTTCTGAGCTGCGTTTACACACAAACAGATTACAACATATGACATGATAAAATGACGATGCCAGCTATTACCACATTTGGGATAGGCTACAAGAAATACATCTTCCGGCCTGGCCTCCAGATTCTTCAGAGCATTCAGGTTTTCCGGAGGACTCAGGATAGAGGAATAGAGAACCCCCTCATACTTGTAGTTTATCCTCGTCCTTCACATTCTTTGCTTCTTCCAATTTTGTCAGACTCCGTAACAACAATGGTGTAGCAATTTTGCTTACGTCTGATCAGATGTTCAACAAGTGTGACCTAATATTAACAATGCCATGGTCAACAATATGTTATGTTCAACTCTCAAGTGCAGCTTTTTTGTACTTCCCCACCACTCCTCCTCCCTCAGGTCAAAGTTTACTGGCTGAATGTGGCCATACAGTACGTTGTGTGTGTGCAATGGGTAATGGCAAAAGAAAGAATGTATTGATAAATGGGTGAGAGGTTATTAGATCATTAGATAGATAATAAGAGAAAATACTTGAGCTAAAAAACACGATCAACATGAAAAAAGCGTTTTACAGTCATGTTTCTCTCAAAGCAGATGCGTTTATCTGAAATTAAATTGTAGTTAATACTTAGAATTTCCATAACATGTTCCATACTCCAATGTTATAGTATACTAATTAAATATAATAAAACAGCATTATTACAACAGGTGGTAGAGGTAAGATAAAATTAGACTTAATGCAATTTCCAATTTGGACCAGGTCAAAGATTGCTAAATGAATTGAATGCCAGAATATAACCCATGTAGTCAATGTTTATGATTTGAATGTGCATTATCTTCATCTCATATTTGAAATGGCCATTAAAATACATGCTATATGTGATTAGAAAGAGCTTTGTCACTATGAGACTGTCACTGTCTATTTATGTGTGGATGCAACTTGTGAGAGGAGCCATTTAGTTTATTTTTCTTTTCTTTTATGGTTTTGTAAGTTTTGTAGTATTTTTATAAAGTAAATGACTCAACTTAGCAACTAAGAAAGTAGAATCTAGTTATGCTTAATCAGATGTCCCAAACGATAAATACTTTACTCCCCAGATACTGTGTAATTTTTAATAATTTTAAAACAAGTGTTAGCACGCTCTAATAAACATAATAAACAGCTCGAATAAGCTCTAAAAATAGGGATTGACTTGAAGAAAACCGGCTATTCTCAAAGGTTTGTATGGTGAAAAACAAAATAAAAATAAAACTTAATCACAACCTAAAAACAAACTTACAAAAAATGTATTTACATATTTTATTGCAATGATTTAAAGACACTTGGAAGGAGTTGACTGGACACAAGTTGATATTTAAAACAGGTAGAACATTGTAATTTATAGTATGATCACAGTATTTATTTTATTACGTTAATGTGTAACCTTGATCAAGACATTACAGATGAGTTATACAATTTTAGGCTTTACCTAATGATTCAAACTACTTCATAATCATTCAAACCACTTCATTATTGATCACAAGAGGATTCTCACCACACGTTGAACCCTATAACTGTTTGAATGAGATCAATACCAGGGAAGTCCATTGCAATGATACCGAAACATGGTCTAGGTTGGTCAGCATTAAACTGCCTCAGGTACTGATTCAACCAAGGGTTCACCTTTTCAGCCACCCTTTTAGGAGTTAAAAACATTCCCCAAAATGTACCAATACCTGTACCACTAGAGTAGGTAAGAACTACATTGTCTCCTCCACAATATGGAGTAGCTTGCGCCAAGTGTTTCTCAATTGTCTTTTCTTTATCTGCAACATCACTCACTTCATAGTCCCCTTTGGTGTCTGTTTCCAGGAGAGGGACTCCAAGTTTGAAATCAGACTTTTGCACAAAGACCACTTTCCCTCTCACCTGACCAATAGATGGAATTTGAGAGCTAACCCAGACATTTTTATCGTTGCTAATCACATTCTCAACCATTCCCTCAACTCTGTCTTTATCAAACAAATCAGGCTTCACTCTAACCAGAACCACCTCACTTGTAAATTCAGACAGAAATGCTCTAATGGTCTCAAAGACCTCGCTGAAAGTGGTGTACTGATACATAACCCCGTGCATAACATACAGTGTATCCTCCAATGCAAAGACTCTGAGATCCAGGTAGCGGACACCGGCCCTGAGCTGGTTCTTCAGGTCCCATGCCTGACACTCTGCCGCCGGGCCGCCATAGAGGGCCATGCTGTCATGGGTACCAGGTATGGTGATGCCACTGAGGAGGTAGTAGTCTTCAATGGCTTCCATCCAGCCAATTACGTCGGTCTTGGGTAGTTCGAGGTTTCCATTATCATTGAAGAAAGAGTCATTTCCATGACACAAACCTCTGAAAATAAACATAGCCATAACTTACCCTATCTCATATGCTAAATAATAGTTTGAATGTAACTATTAACCAGTGCTTACATACTTCAGGCGCAATCAAAATGACAGCACATTCTTTTCAAACGGGTGCCTCGTCTAAGTCTAGTTTTGTTTAACTTATGGGTAGCTTATGAAATGCTGTTCTATTACTTCAGTTAAGCGATTAAGCAATTACCAACTGTCTACTTGTTTCATTGGTTTAATTTAAAAGCATTGTTCTAGATTTAGTCTTACTATTTCAACGGTACAATCTAGTTTTAGTACCTGCATTTCTTTGGGTACTAACTTTTTTTCATGGTTGTAGTTGTTTAAGCTAACACTGATCAATACTCACATAAAAAGTAGCACAATGTGAAGGACAGGCACACAGTTTGGACTGATCTTCATCATTATCAGTAGGAGTAATTCTGGCAAAACATAAAAGTTTCTGAAATGTATCTCAGTAAATGAATAATTTCCATACCCAAGACAGTAGACGTATTTGATCAAAAGTACAAAACTATTTAAATTAATGTAGATACTGACATACTTAGAATTCAATAAAAAAACAGCACTGTGGTAGTTCCAATAATTTCTAATTTGTCAATCATCACAGCTTACCTTACAGCTTTGTGAATTAAAGCAAAGAAGTCAATCAATGGTCAGGTGCAATCAACTGTCTATGAAAGTGTTGCACCAAAAATCAGCAATTTATAAAGGCTCCATCTCTGATAAAAGTAAGGTGTGGTGATAAAAATAATCGTGTGTTTGACTTAGAAGGGCATGACTGGCACATACTATTTGCTTTAGATATTATGCTTTGCCAAAGGCGAGAGGCCTTATTGAGAAAGTAACCTTTGCAAAACGGTTCTAGTTTGGATTTATTCTCAAAATCAGTGACTTTTTAATATAAAAATGTAAATATTACAGGGGAAAATACAGGCATGTTGCGCTATAGTTGTGTCTGATCTGAAAACGGTTGATCCACATACTTCAAATCCATCCATCCATTAGCTATACCACTTATCCTATGCAGGGTCGCAGGGGGGCTGGAGCCTCACACCTACGGACAATTTAGAGTCACCAATTAACCTGCAGATTTTTGGTCTGTGGGAGGAAACCCACGCAAACACAGGGAGAACACGCAAACTCCACACAGAAAGGCCCTTGGGCCAAGTGGGAATTGAACCCAGGACGTTCTTGCTGTGAGGCAACAGCGCTACCCACTGAGCCACCGTGCTGCCCATCATACTTACATACAAATCTTTAAATCCATTTTCAATAATAAATGCATGTAATACACATAAATTAAGTTAATTAAAGCCTACGCATGCTAGAATGAACATATGCTTGAATAAAACGCATAAATCTTCAAAAGATCTAGCTTCTTGTAGCTACTAATGTTGTAG
Source organism: Galaxias brevipinnis (assembly GCA_036023535.2). NCBI lineage: Eukaryota > Metazoa > Chordata > Actinopteri > Galaxiiformes > Galaxiidae > Galaxias > Galaxias brevipinnis. The sequence goes on from JAVQIZ010179566.1 coordinate 5,611, forward strand.
AAATGAATTTTTTAGAGTATGCAAGTATATGCAAATAAAATGTGAGAACAAAAGCTACATTGATTTTTTTTTTCTTTAACCAGAGTTTAGTACAAATGCATCATGCGTAGACTTTGAGTCTTTCTTGACCTATTACAATGGATAGGCCTATCCCTCTTCTACACTTCATCATCATCATCATTATCATTATCATTATCATTATTATTATTATTATTATTATTATTATTATTATTATTATTAAGCATTATTTTGAGGCACTAAATTCAACTAAATTGCGTACTGCCATTTTGAAGGCCACTGCGATTTCGGCGTCATTTGGATTACGTATGTTCGTTAGTTGTCCCTTTCCTCCGCTATTACTGGAAACGGCGGGTTGGTTGTTTACTTTTAAATTAAGGAAGAACTGCATAGCTAGTAGTTTAGACAGTTAGGTTATGCTTGTGTAGCAGTTAGCTAGTTAGCAATACTAGTTAGCTTACACTACAAAAGGTTACGCTAGTACAGTTTTCTTTTTACGTTGCAATCAGCAGAGTAAGTAACGTTAGAAACAAAAAACAAATACATCGAAGGCTAACTAAAGCTAGCTAGCAAGCTAAATGTTAGCTAGCTAGCTAACTAAAGTTAACTTGCTTGTTGTTCATCCCTGACAACTTTCACTTACTTTGTTACTTTCTACATTGTTTGATGCTTCAAATAAGTGCAGTGTGGGATCGACTGTTTTCATCTTCGTTGCAGGGAAAGGACATGATGATGTCCACGAAAACTTTGAAGCAAACTTCTGCAGTAGCATCCAAAATCAAGAACAAGATTCTGAGTGAGTGGAAACTCTTGTCACATTGGTCTTTTTAATTTGAGTAATCTAAAGTTAGCTGTGATCAAGTTTACTGTATGTTATAGCTAACGTTACAGCATGATTTACCGCTTGCAACTACTTGATATGAACTTCACTTACTTTGAAACCAACAATCTAGATTAAATCTGGCAAACGTTTTGGCCTAAATGTTCGAAAGTAATGCGACTAATTGACTGTGTTTCAACCATTCATCATGATAGATGATTACTGAGCAATAATTAGAAGCATGTAACGTCTAATGCTCATGCGTTTACCAATTGTAATTCCCAGTTGAATTCCGCACCTGAATTTGGTGGTGCTGTTTTATTTTACAGACTTGAGATATCAGTGACTCAACACTGAAGTGTCGTAAACATAACTCTAAACAACAGTAGCGAAGAAACCTTATAGCAGTCAAGCCAACGTTAGATAGAGAACATTTTGCCTCACATTAAGGAAAAAACAGCATCTATTTATAAAAATTAAAAAAGCACAATACTGGCAATAGATTGTTCCCTGCCTGCTGATTGCTGGTATGGGTGGTAAAGAGTGATGCAATCTTTCTTATATCACCTATACTGACCTTTTTGTTATATAAGTATTACTGCATACTGTACTGCTTTTTTGCCCCCTTCAGATACCTCCTCATTCTTCAAGGTTTCTTTAAAGACTAATAACAAGGCCTTGGCGCTGGCCCTAGCGGCTCAAAGGGAAAAGAGCAGGCAGCTGGAAATGGAGGCGGTGCAGCTGAGGAAGCAAGTGGAGGCTCTCTGTTTTGACCTGGCTGTCAAGAGATATAAACACACGCAGCTTGTAAGTCATCAAATTAGACTGTTTTTTAACAAGCCCATTTAATGTGCTAGCTAGGTTTCGGAGAACACTGAAAGCAGAGTAAAACATTTTCCAGTCAAAACAGAAGAGTTAGAGAGTTGACTCTAGTTTGTTCTATAACAGATTCTCATCTTGAAAGATCTGCAGCACAACACTTTGGATCATTTAGAGAGGGCAGTTGACCTCTTTGCTGATAACGTGAGGACAATTTTCAATTCCTCTTACTAATCTTTTATTTGTTTTAATGCTTTGTGTGCAGTCTGATAGACCTGAAGTCCATGCTTAGGCTGACATTGTTACTCATTAGACTTTAATTCTTAATTGTTAAAGAGAAAGTGATACTGTGCTGTATGTAGCCTGCCACAACTGGAGTCTGCAAAAAAAGAAAATGTTTTGCGTGTCACAGGATACCTCCGAAGTAGCTTATGGTCATAAAAGGGAATCACCTGATGCGGACAATAACAGCGTTAAGGGGAAAAGGTAAACTAAAGAGATATAATACGTTCTGTATTACTTGCTAAAATAGAATGAAACATTTGTAGCTTAAATGTTCTCTTGCTTTATTTGTCCCCAATTCAGGGAAACTGTCTTGTCCCCTTCGAGATCAGAGCCATCATTGAAACTCCTCTGTCCCCCCAAACAAACAGGCATACATCCGGAGTTTTTTATACATAACACACCTGTGGATACAAAACCCTCTGAAACCCAAAGCAGACAATCAACATCCAACTATGCCAGTGAAGGTATGATGATCCAGAATCGACGTATTTAAATGAGTACTTTAAGACCAACAACAGACAAAATATGAATCGGCTGGATTTAGACTGCCAGGTTTAAGACTCAAAATAAAACTGTCAAAAGAAAGTTGTCAACTGCTCATAGATTATAAAAAAAGGTTAGAACAAGGCTTTTTGTTCATCTTATTAATTGTTTGTTTTTGAGTGAACCTCTTTTTTATGTTAACTACAAAACTTTATTTTAAAGAAATTGTAAAATCATGTGATAATTCATTTATTTTAAGACTTGGTAGTTACTACTGTAATTCTTTCACCCTTTCTTTAAAATCAGTATTAATTCTAAAAATAAACTAATCATTATTCTAATTGTCATTTTTTTTAAATGTTAAGGTGGTCAAAAAGAAACTCAGATGCAGTCAGGCCAGGCTGTGAAGTCTTGCAACCTCAGGACTGAGGTGGACAGGTGGTCACAAATTTACTGTGAATCCAAATTGGAACTCAAACCATCCTCTTGCCTGCAGATTGATGACTCCTTAGATGTTGTATCTTTCAAGGTGCCTCAAGACTTCAATTCTGCTGTTATCTCAGCAACGGATATTTCACTGGAGCTTGGAAACCTGCAGGAGAAAAATACCCTCAACAACTCGGAAATGGAGATGACAATAGTGGACAACACAGCTGAAATAGTCATAGTTGAAACAAAGCCAAAGATGGTAAAGGAACCAAACACAAAAGACTCTGTTGTAATCAGGGCTGAAAAAACAAACAGAAGGGGAAAAAAGCTGTTTAGTGAAGCCCATAAATCAAATAATCAGGTGGCGAAGACATCTTCAACACTTGCACACGCAGAGAACATTAAGACAAACATCTCATTACTCAACACTGAACCACCTGCCGCCCCAACTTACACTGTTATGCCTTCTCGCATCCCCAAATACAGCAAGCTTGTAAGTAGTGACTGTCAGGAAATTTCAAAAAGAATTGCTGAATCATTTGACTCCAGAAAAACGTTTGTTGCTCCAATGAATTCCAAGAACAACATTGTCTCATCCGACCCATTTAAGGAGGATGATTATTTCCTGGACCCTGAGAATCACAGTGAAAAGAAAGACAGTGCTACTTTTCAGTTCAATACAAATATTATAGAAGATAAAGTTAAAAAAAGTAAATCCAGGAAGACCAATTCTAAGAATAGTAATCCAGGGAAAAGGGAAACCTATGTGATTTCAAACAAATATCATTTCCAAGGACAAAGCACAGTTGCATCCAGTGAAAATGGGACAAAGACTTTGCCCGTTGAAGTCAATTCTAATGAATTAGGAGTGGGAAAAAGACAAGTAGAAAATGATCCATATCCAGAGCCTCATTCAGATGAGGAAATTCCACCCTATGTGGAAAATATTGCATCTCTGCCAGATCCAGAAGATGTACTCGACTCTGTCTTCAGTGTCCCCAAATCTCAGAGCAAGATGCAAAAAAGCAAGGAAACTGAACTATCGAGTAGTTTACTCGCTAATGCTAGTCGCAGAGCAAGATGCAGAGGGACATTTTTGATCACAAAAACTACGGAAAGTACAGTATCAAATAATTCCTTTTTAGAAACTGGCACAGATATGCCGGTGATTCCTCTTGGTGGTAGACATGAAAGTGTGACTGAAAAATCAAAAATGGATGAAAGTGAGGTAAAAGAGTTTATAGAACCAACTGTTGAAAGTGCCAAAGCTACAAAAGGCAATACTTGTGACAATATGTTAAAAAAGAAAACACCCTCCTCTTGTAAGCGTCCCTGGGTGTCCACCCAGGAACTAGATGAAGAGGATTTAGTGAAGGAGAATGACAAAATTACTCAATTAAAAGACTCTGGTGACTGTTCTTCAGTTACAGAGTTCCAGAAGACCAAGAAGGCTAGAAGAGAACGGACAGCAAAACGAAAGAAGATGAAAGCCAATTTGGAGAACATTAGTGACCTGAAGGAAAACAAAAATACATTGAGAGATGGACATTCTCACAGATTTTTGCATCAAGCGAATGCCTTAGGATGTTCTCAAGCCTCTAGTGAGATTTTAGCACAGGGCAATGAATCTGTCGACCATTTAGTTTCACAAGAGGCTAATTTACTGGAGGTCAGACCCTTTGAGGAAGAGGCTAAGGTTTTACAAACACATGAACAAGATTCTGCACTTCAGATGAAAAGTGATATTTATGAACACTTGTTTAGTAATCTGCCAGGCAGCATAAGTCCCCTGACCAATCAAAAGCAGTGGGTTAAATGTAGAGACACATTTGTTGTCCATCAAGGAAAATGTACGGGCACAAGTTCTATTGTTTCTCCATCTGTCCTTAACTGTGACCTTAATGAGGCAGATATTTCCACAAACGGCAGGATTTTGAATGTGCCGGTCCGAGTGGTAGACAAACCTTCGAAGATACCTGACCGCGAGTGCAGCGAGGCAGTCCGTCAGAGTCTCAGGGACCTGTTGAGGAATGAGCGACCTCCATGGGAAGGGGATGATACCGACTCAGACACAGAACTTCACTGCTTAACAACCGTTGTACCTTCAAGTACTGTGACAATTTCAGGTTTGGCATTTTTTCTGATGAATGAGTTTATTTATATTTATGTACAGTGGTTTGAAAGAATTTCCCCCAACACATTTTTGCACGTTTCATGTTAAATGCTAATATAAAACTAAGCATAAGTGAACAAATAGCATACAATTGAAATGTCTTATTTAGTTTATTCATAAACGAAATAAAAGTTCGTAAACAGTATATTACCCCATGTTAGGCAATCCCCTAACACCTTACACTCAATACCAGGCAAAGTCTTCCATAGATTAGGCATACCTCAAATGTACTCAAATTAGGGTTACGAGTCTGCACCAGGTTTTAAAAGTAGCACCAGATATAACCGAACAAGCCACAACCTAAAATGTGTCTGTACAAATACCTGAGGTTGGCACTGTTTGTGTGTGTGTTTGTAGGAAGTTAACGTTACCAAATAAGGGAATATTAGATGTTTCACACATGGACTATGGCTTTAGGATGTGAAATTGAGAGCAACTTAAATATGTGAATTTTGTTTTATTCAAGCAGATAGAGCGCTGACGTCACTGACCAACAAGGTAGCTATCTCAGATCACGGTGAAACTGGTCGGACAAAAAGAAGAGGTGCTGTTGTAAGCTACAAAGAGCTACATATTAATAGGTACGGACAGCCAGTGTGTCTATCCATGTTATCTATAGTTGTTGGTGTTATGCATGCATAACATTTTTCCAAAGAACAGTGCAATTTATCTCAGAATGATATTATTCTCTTATTAAATCATGTATTTTTTTCAACAGCAAAATGAGACGTGGAGACAAGTTTTCTGATACCCAATTCCTCTGTTCTCCAATATTTAAAGACAAGAAAAAGAAGCAGCAACAAAGAAAGATTACGCACACACACTAACCAGTTCATGAAGCCTTAATGCTGCTTGTTTTACTTTTTAGGTAATGCATTTAATTTAACTGACTTTAGTGCTTAGGTTGTATACTTTTTTTGTCTTTTAATAAAGCCATTTTTGTATTGAATGACTGGTTACATTTTTTCTAACTTTATTTTATCAAAGGCAGTGATCCATGAAATTTCATTAATTTGAATAAAAATCGTGACGATTTCTGTAGATCTGTGGAATTACGTTACATTGCATCCTTAGTCACAATCCCTAGTAGTAATTGTATTTCCTAGGGTCCTGGTGTTTGTGAATAATTTAGAGGCTGTTCACCGGAGTCGGGCATTTCTTGCAGGCTTTTTTTTATTTTGCCTAGTCTTTTCAAACGTCTTTTGGGAACTCCAGTTGTCACTTCACTTACAGTAATTATTAGTGATTTATAATTAGTATTATACTTTTGCCTTCTTAAGTATTTTTCATTCTGGTATACTTTTTCAACACAATTGTTAGGTAAGTTTTCTCTGTTGGTTTAATGTTATAGTAATTTTAAATGGACAACCAAAGTGATTTCTGACCTTGTCATTGCTGATTTCAGTAACTAGTTTGTCAGTTTACCAATTACAGTTTTAGGTGGCAATTAGTATTGTAGTAAAAATAAAAAAATTGTCTCACATTTTACTGAGTATGAGGAGAAAATAAATGGGCAGCATATCTGCTATTGAGGGCATTTAGTGTATAATCCATGTATAATCTGTTTAACCTGTGTACATATGAAGAGACTAACAAATATTCTGCATAGTAAATCCCCTACTATTGAACCTGAGTCTTGTATAATACAGTATATCACATTTCATAGTCAGTGGGAGAGTAAACAAGGTGTCAGGTTTAAGACTGATGACTTGGAAACAAACCATGCCCTTTTGAATCAACAATGGTCATACAAAAAGACCTGCTGTACCTCTTATCTCAACTGACTCCACACCCTTTTTCTTGCTCCTTCTCTGGTATTTGTGTAGCTAGTTCTGCATTCTAAGAGTTAACGTACTTACATTGTTTTCAGGGCCTGGTTCATCCCACCTTCCAACAAGGGGTCTTTCCTTTACTAATGGGGTCGAGGCAACTAAAAAAAGACATTGAGGTCCTACTGTGAGTAATTTAGCCCGTCAGAAGATAAAGTATTAAAACAAATGGTTATGTTACAAGTGTTTTTCAATTCCTTGGTGTTCTCTTGCTTGGACAGAAGTAATTACATAGGACAAAGACTAAGGGAGAATGGCTTTGACCCTAAGGGAAGAGGGACATCCACAATGGCGGATGAACTGGTATGGGATTATCGAATAAAAATAACTACTCTATTTCCTTAAAGGTCTGAAAGTGTTTCTATCTAGATTTTTTTATATGCAATTTTGTTTTGCAGTCCCATTATGACCTTGCCATCAGTGTTGCCCTTTGTTGGCTTGACAGAAATGAGGGACAGTATGTCCTGGAAAGAGATATTGTGTAAGTACTCGGAGTAAATGTGGTCATATACATTCAGCATTGGCAAACAATAAAACATTTTTTATTGTTTATGGGCAATACTTTTGGATTCTGCTGTAGTGGAGCAACCAGCAGCTTGGGGAGTGACCAGTACCCCAACCACCTTGAAAGAAAAGCAATGATTCTGTCTTCTTTTGCTGGAATGATTCTGGTGAGGAATTGTAACAAAAGTGTAGGTGTTGCAGATTGGGTTAAAATAATCTACTACATCTAGGTTTTGCAAAATAAATAAATACATCTGTTTGCGAGTAGTACAGTTGTAGTACGCCTACTCTACACATGAAATATATATTTCATTTCTGGTCTGGTTTTGCTTGTACTGTACTCAAACATGGTCCTAATTTATGGCCCTGGAGACACTTTCTATAAATTGTTTGACTTTTCATTATTCCTTTTGTGCTCCAGAATAGCTTGCCAGTGGAGGATATTCTGTCTCTTTACAACTGCAAACCATCTGCCTCCCACCCCAATCTGCATTCCAAGGTAGAGTGATATAATCATGACAAGTTCTGGTAGTATTTTTATTGCCTCCATTAGTACATGATTAAAAAAGACTTTGTCAAAAATATTTTTGTTGTTTGTGTGACAGAACTCTATTGTTCACCCATTCACCTTGTCCTACCATCCATTTGCCATGCTCGGTTCATACAAAGCTGTTGACCACTCTCGGAAGCACAGTAAGTGTTACCTTGATTCTTCTACAATTGGTGTTGATGTCAGACATATCAGTTCATAGTATTATTGGTAAAAATAATCCATTGGATTTTGTACGTTTTCTTTATGTCTTTATTTTCCAGCTAATAGGTTAACTAAGTGGCTTTCTAAAAAGGCGAAACTCAGTGCGCCAGCTGTCCATAAAGTATCATCGGGTTCATCCTCATCTTCCTCAACATCGCACTCCAACACTAGCGTTAGTGACCAAATGGGATCATAAACTATATTATAAGGCCTTTGCTGTCCCCTAGTGTTCAAAACGGTTTTTCTTTTCCAGTTAAAAAACTGCATTCCTGAAACAGATATTAAGCACCAAACATATAAGGTATAGCAAACTAATGTTCTTTTCTATTTCTTTAAATCATAGGACCGTGGTGAGTCTCATGGTGATATAACCAAACACTATGAAGGATCACAGGAATCACTGCAGGACTGAAGATACGTCAACAGTAGCATAGTAAAGAGGCTTGCACGATATACCAAATAATAATAATAATAAGGACACTAGGCCAACAATAATGATATTGTGATAAACTGTGCAGTGTCTTACTACCCTTCTGTATCTGGCACCAATTACTCTGTTTTATACACGTAATTCACACCACATACCCTCATCTCTTGCCCTCTGTTATTGAAAGGTTCAGATACACAGTTGTTTTGTGATGACCATAAACATTCTTTATGTTGGAAACATTAATCCCTGTTAGATGGGTCAGTGGATAAAGTGGTGTTTCTCTCGGATGTCAAATTGAACAAAGCGGTCACAAGTGGTCAGTAATGTGCCTATTACGACTTTTGAACTGATGAATCAGGCCAAATGTCACCGCTCTCTGCCGAACAAACTCTTATATTATATTTAGTTTATAATGATGATCTGGAATAGTAAGTCACTTAAATATTGCATTACTCTATAAGGAAGATCAAACATGACCTCTACTATGATTACCAGCTAATGTGTAGATATAGTACATTGGCTTCTATATATATTTAACAATTTTTATGTTATTATAGCTGTCTCATTTCTTGGACTTTTGGAATCAGCTGATCTGCACTGATTTATCATGCTTAAGAGGCATCTGTGGTGACACTTGTTGGACATGCATGATGATATAGTTGTGTGTGGGTGGTTTCTTTGTCCTTGGTACTGGGCACCCTTTGGGGGGGGGGGGGGGCGGGGGTAATTATTTGGTTAATTTTTTTAATTTATTTATATATTGAAACAAAGATGGGGTGCAAAAGATGAAAGAAAAGGTCCAGCTTTGGCAATAGATGAGCTACCTCAAGTTCGTATCATACACATTAAGTTCTTTATTAGCAGTATTTTAAACAAAACGTTTTTCAAATCCGCTATATTAATAGCCTAGCCTTGATAATAAAAAATTACCCAGATACATATAACTGTTTGGGTTTGACCTGGTTACTCATATAGTCGGACACTCTTGAGTGTGATGCAGACTATGCTGACATGCAACCCTATTTCAGCCACTGGAACTTTATATAGTGGCTGCTGGGTGCTCTATGAGCGACTCAACGATGCTGTTTATCAATACGTCCTGACCAGAGGGGAATATCCAGAATACCAGCACTGGATTGGCTACAACTCCAACCACTCCTGCAGTACCTTTCCTATGTAAGGGCCTCAGAAATCTTTTTATGCATATCCTGAATCTAATAGTGACCTCATACAAAGCTGTGCAAAAAAAAAAGAATATCCAAAATATCTGGTGTGTAGTGTATATTTAAAAGGATACAATCTAAGTGAGCTGACCATTTCATATCATTTCACCTGCCCCTGGGTCGATTAAATCCCATTGAATAAAAAAGATTTGGATAAAAAAAATTGGCTTGGTGATTGTGAATTTTGCGCCACTGCAGCATTATAGTCCATGGCAGGATCTCTATGACTAATGGAAATTTCAACCATCTAGACAACAACATGGTGAGCCATTCCCAATATTTGATATTTTACCATGTTGAAAAGAGGACTGATTAAATTAGAGCATCTCTCTTTATTCGCCTGTCTTTATATTTATGTCCACCGTACACTATCTCACAGACACAAAAAAACCTGGGCTCTAAATCTTACTTGTGACGTATATTGTTTTTATTGTGTCCTGACATCTTCCAGACCAGTGGTGAACCTTATTGAATGCAGATCAATGAGCGAGCCCACTTCCAGGGCCGAATGATGGAGTTCAGTGAGGGATAGGAGTCTGTCCAGAAGTGGTCCCACAGCCGCAATATCTATTCCTGCAATGTCCTGGAGGGCCACAGGACCCTGTATGAGCATCCCAGCTTCAGGGGCTGTCAGTACGTCTTGAGACCTGGCAAGTACCTTAAGTTTAGTGACTAGGGTGACCCCTGGGCCATCACTGGATCCTTCCAGAGAATCACAGATTTCTATTAAAGACCTGATAAGTATCGTCTTCCTCCTTGAAACGCATCTCAAATTTTTTAGCACTGGCTTATATATACATTTACTTTAAAATGTTTTAATTATGTTCACTAAATTCATGTTTTTGTGTAATTAATGAAAGGTTCAGGGCAAGGGTGTTTTAGGGGCTCCACTAGGTGAAATCTGGAGTCACACAGGTTTATTGTTAGGGGTTAAATGTTTTTTCATGGTTAAAAAAACACAACTGGGAAATGTTCTTTGCTGGTCACAAACGTGTACCAACTTTAAACTTACTGGTTGAGCTTTTTCTTCTTTTTTATATTTAAAATATTTTTAAATCCATTTACCACATTCATTTATTGTGTACTTAAATGTGTCTGCTGATCATTCGAAGCCA
>JAVQIZ010179578.1:0-11400 GCA_036023535.2 Galaxias brevipinnis
AGGGTTTTAGCTAGATTTGGAGCTCTCACAAGCTACACGTTAGCTTGTTCAAATTATACTGTAATGGCGTGTCATTTGCTACAAACTGCGCGGACATACACAGACTCAGAGCAGGAAAATATCAACATCAAAAAAGAAAGATGCAAGAAGGCAAGCGGAATTTGTATTAAGTGAATCGTTAAAAAGTAAAACAATCAATGCCTTGAGACGGCAACTGATAGGTGGGCTTCCCTGTAGCACATGTTATCAAATACAACTGAAACCTCCCCTCCAAATGGGCTACCTCAATTCTCGCTTTGGATAAAAGGGTCTGCTGAATGAATGTAATGTAATGTAAAATTGAATTGTATGAGGTAGCCCATTGTGACAGGGAGAAATTACTGCTCATGCGCTACCCTGTTTTGAACTAAATGCTTACTTTTTGAACACATGAAAGCATTGTCGGTGAAAGCCCTACCTTGTTGAAAATAAAACCAAACGGTAGTACTTTATCGTCATATGTGTCCACCATTATATTATGATGAAGAGGCACTACCGATCTAGCGGCAATAAGCGCCCTTGTCAACAAACAGGGTTTGGACCACAGTCCGCTTATGCTGCAGGGGTAGGTTCTGTGCGGTAAGGCGGTCAGTCGAATAACTGCGATGCATCACATCACATTTGCGCAGGGAAATGCATTTCTAGTTATTATTATTACTAATAATTGTAAAAATAAACTTTATTCTTGCTGTTCAGTCCTGCAACATTTTAGCATGTAGTTGGAGGCCCCGTATGGGTTTTGTGTGGGTTTGCCCAAGCCCACACTACCCACTTGGCCAACTGGGGTATTTCTGCTGAGATGGGGTTGAAAGACTAACATAACAGGCTGTTGTTAAACTAAGGAAGTTCAAGCGCACGTTGCACGAATAAAAAAGGCTTAAGTGATATGCAATTTGAATTCATTTATGCTCATTCCACTCCAAAGTCAGACATTATATTATCTTTACGTTGTTTTTTTCTAGGGTGTATAATCTGAACATAGTTACTTTTTGTTCTCCATGATGTTGAGACCTCAGACAGACAGAAACCAATACCATTCTGGTTCACACATTTTTTTTTTATATCATATTGGTTACAGAACATTAAAAGTAATATCAAATTGCTAGGTTAAAAGACCCTTCTGCTATAACTGACCTGGGATGAAATTGTGCCCTTGAGTAACTTTTACAAAGCAATGAGACGTGCAATTCTTTCACAAAAGAAAAGCCTTGCTTTCAAGGAACTGGGTAGTGAAGCTTATCTAACATGTATACATTTACATACACTTGGCAAAGGTATGCTACACTGTGGAAACTTAATTCTTGTTTCAGCTGCAAATTGTAGATTTTTAATAAACTACAGACTAGTTAAAAATGTTGCAAATGTTAATAAGATATTTGGTTTCCTGGACTTACAGTACTTTGGTAAATCATGGGCACCCTCAATTAGCTTTAGAAAAAATGGGGACAGGTTCACGTTATTAAATGCTTTCTATATGCTTTTCCTATACAATTGTGTTATATGGTGTAACCATTGCTCTGGAATTTTTTTTTAAAAGATACATTTATTTATATCTGAAAGATTTAGGTTAAATTGTATTCACATTTATTGATACATTTGAGTTTTTCCTGCACCATCCCTATCGTGTTATATTGCATAACCATTGCTCAGGAAGAAAATCAAATACATTTACTATAATAATAATAATTTCATTGTATTTAGTTTTAGCGCTTTTCTCAAGACTCAAATCGCTTTGGTTGCCATTAAGGCACAGAATGAACAACTAACGGACCGACAGCTATCAAACAACACTCAGTCTGAGTGATACCACGACAGCCAATTTGCGCCACACTTGCTCACACACATAGGAGACACAGACCAACTCCAGATGAATTGGCAGTGACTGGTCAGGGCACTGGTAGGAGTATAGAGCATGTTTTTTGATGGTGGGAGGAAACTGGAGTACCCGGAGGAAACCCACATAAACACGGGGAGAATATGCAAACTCCACACAACAAACGCCATTGGATCAGGTGGGGTTTGAACCAATGACCTTCTTGCTGTGAGGCAACAGTGCTAACTACTGAGCCATCGTGCAACCCATTTATTTATATGACAGATTTAGTTAAAATTGTATTCACATTTATTGCAAAATTTTAGTTTTTCCTGCACCAGAATTAAGCGCAGATCATAGTCCATTCCTTGCAAAAAATCACCTCCTGTTCCCTGGTACCCAGGTTTGGAATCTCCTGTTCTGCCCACCCGAGGTTTTAAGGTCATGCGAATGGTTCACACAAAAGTTAAGATCCTGTTTCACTGTTTTTGTTTGAACAAAACATCGGAGACAGTTCCAGTGAGTAGATGCATTGACTAAATCTTCCAAATATATTGAAAGCATTGAGGTTTTCTTTAATAGTTATAATAATACAAATAGTTTAGTATATTGTGACACCCCAGGAGGAAACCAACTTTTGTAATTTTCCTTTTTGAACCGCAGGGATATTTTTCCTGCCCAACCATCCTCCTCACTTTGTAGAGGCAACCTATTGTCTCATGTTATTGTATCTTACCAATGTTGAAGGGTTACTAGTGTAAATATCAACTGACACTCAAGCCAAAGTTAAAAGAAGGTAATAATTTTTGCCAACTCCAAAACTTTAGAATAAGTTAAACTTTAAAATGTGAAATTTACATCTAAACATTTGCGAGTCAAATGCGTTGAAGGTGTAATTCAGGTCAAAACGAATTGTTTAATAATAATGTTGGAAAGCGGGCATCATCTGCAGTTTGTGTTTTTTTAAGGATTTTTAACATAGATGCCAAATAGATATTAGAGTATCATATAATGATATGCATCGTGTTGAACTTTAGGAAGGAACATTGTGAAACAAATGATATTGGATATTGCTGGCTAACTTTATCCCAAAGGCCCACATCATTGAAAGCAGATACCCAACATGGTCAGGATTGTTGTTGGGCAACGAGAAGTCTTAACAAACACTACAAAACATGGGAGGCATATCTGTACCGTTGCTTTTGTTTGCACACGTCACTCATACGATTTTGAAGGCTTGTTTACAGAATCCGCTCTGATTGAATTTCTTTTTCTCAGACATGAGAACAAGAGGGCAGTGTACTTGAATGTCATTGCTTCACACGCAATGGGGGTCAATCTTTAGTGGCACAGTATTCTTGTAAATGTTAAAAATATATTACACATGCTTAATATTCTGTGCTCAGTGGTTTGAGCTCTCAATTCTGTGAAGCCCTGTGGGGTCCAGAAAAAAAGGATAAAGTGATATTGAGCCCTGATGGGGGGCCAGCAAACAGCATTTTAATACTTAGAAAACTTGAGTAACATCTTTACTAATACCCAAAGTATGCAATATACAATTACAGGTAAGCACTGCGATGAATGAGGATCAGTGTTCAACTGGCTGGGATTAGGAAAGCTCCACTGAAGCTGGGGATATTTCCTTTTGCATTGCTCATTTAGTGTGTGTGTCTCTGTATTGGTGAGTTGGTGTGTGTGTACGAGTGAAAAGGCTGCTCATTTTAGCGGTGGAAAATCAGACAGCATTAAAACTTCACCTGAGGCTGACACCAAGCGTCCTGATTCTATGGAGCTTCTGTGTATCTGGCCAAGTGAACCCCATTCGGGGTGCCTAGGAATGTGCATTAGCCCCGTCCCGTGTGAGAGTCAAATTCACCTCAGGTGCACCTATCCCCCATCCTTTTGCCCCCCTTGAACATCCAATCCCACAGATAAGGTGCCGTTTCCCAGCCTTAGTGTGCACTTGGAATGTGAAAGAGAGCAGCAATCTACAAAATCATGAGAAATACACATTAAATAACCGGTCATAATAGGACAAATAACTAAAAATAATCTGTAAACCACAACTCTTTAAAACCTTGATTTATCTCAGTTATATAGACATACAAAATAACAACAGTCTACGACTGCTGTACATCCAGATTTGTCGAAAACATCACATCAATATTAAGGACAATGCAAATGCAAGTTAATTTGACAATAACTCAATAACCAGTTGTGATTTTCTTTTCCTAGCCAGCATCTTGCAAGGAACATTCAACAAACATAACTTGGTCTGAAAGATTATTCGAGAAAATCAAAAGTGGGGGTAAAGTCTTAACACCAGATGCAATGCAAAATTAATTTAAGAGAATACACAGATTTATTTAATCAGCCTAACTTTGTCTTTCAGAACTCTGAATTTGGGGTTACTATTAATCTTCTTGTTAAACAGTGCAAGTAGATCCTCCTCCGATTTAAAATTTCCTTCTCCACTAAATGAGTAATAGGCTGCCAGTACCTGGAAAACAAAAAGTACGCATTGATCCTCTATATCATCATCAAAAGGCAAGGATTTGAAGTGTGCAGGATAATGTTCCTTTGAGGTACATGGTTTCACTATACATTGACACCTCAGGTGCATTATTCTGCTTAAAATGTTTCCAACAACAAAGATTATGGAGTCTGCACTGATTAAAGTCCACTGTGTGAGAAACTAGTTGTCACTATATAGATAATGATTAGTTCACAAAAGCAAAGATATATTGTATAATGAATGCTTGAATTTGTAAACTGCAAAAAAAGCAAATGAGTAGTTCAAGTGTTTTAATGATTAATTAAAAAGTATTAAAAAGTGAAAGTTAATTAAATTACCTTGAATAATTTTGAGTGTGAAATATGCACAACTGTTAGTTATGGTTATTTGCAGGCTGACAGGCATACAAATAGTTAGACCACTTGCCTTATATACTTCCACATAATACAATATGTACTTATTTAAAAATGTCTACAACCAGCTTAACAACTGCAATACGCAATAAATGGCTCATCTCCCAAGCCAGCACAGCAACAAGAAAATTATGTGTTTGCATGTTGATGTGATGTAAATCAAAGTCCGAAATATCTGTTAAACCTTTAAGAACCTTCTAAGGTAAAGAAATGGTCAAAGAGGCCAGGGTGAACTGAAAAATAATTAAAAAAATAATTATGTCACTCTGGTACATCTACTGCTCTGGAATATAGGTTTCAATATAGCATCCTATATTCTTCAAAATCTTCGCAAAGTTGGACAAACTGATATACATTGCTTGTGCAAGGCTAGTGGTAGAAACTGTAGAAATATTTGCTGCCAGCTAATTCTACAAGCCTTTTATTACTTTTCCTTGTTCCGGTCTTTGAAAGATTTATTGGTTTCCGACTAATGTGGCTATTTCAATAATAAATAAACCAATTGCCTCCAAACTGGCCTTTTGGATGTCAAATCCATATCATTCATTCATATACATATATATATATATGTTTCATAGCTTTTCAGCCTTATTAGATAGAACAGTAGAGACACACCGGAAAGAGAGGAGATATAGAGAGGGACGACATGCAGGATCAGGCCTCGTGTCAGATTCTAACCCAGGCCCCTGCGATGAGGACTAGCCTCAGCCTAAGCCGTCTGCGCTCCTTGCCCAGTGAGCCACCAGGAAACCCCATGACATCTGTTCTTTGACCAGTGTCTTAAGACAACAGCAAATCAGGGGGGGTTGGGGGTTAAAGTATATAAAACAATTGATTCAGAATCAATTACCTTCTTTCTAAGTTTCTTTACTGAAAGCTCTTCATCAGGAGATTGTCGCAAGACGGCCTTTACCGTTCCCTTCCAATTGAATTTACCTGGCAATATTAAAATAGTTTTATTATATAAATGCACTGCAACATGGCTGAGTTTATTTGCAGTTATACATCATGCATCAACACTGTCCCCTGGTGGCCTTTCCTTTAAAAACAACCTGCTGCCACAGCGATCTAAAATGCAGTACCTCTGGAAACCTCTGAATCCCCTCCTTTTGTCATCTCTTTAATTTGGTCTTCTGGCAAGAACAAAAAAACACAATTACAATCTTTCTTTTTTATCCTTTTCAAAATAGACATAATACAGTGTACTAATATCCATTATGCCACAATTCAAGATGAGCACTTTAAAAAACAATATTTTGGAATGGATTTGGGTTGAGAGCATATATGACAATGGGGTTTTCAAGTGGGCACCGTTGATCCCGGATGTTTTGTAAATTTGCGCCCACGACACCTCCAGAAGGCTTAACTGTGAGAAATGACGTCTCAGAGCAACCCCCCTCTATACCCACTCTCATCACAGCCAGCTAATTCAATTACTTATTATGCTTTGAGATATCCCTACTCTATTCCTGAAGGCAGCTCTGCTGGGATACTTACCGTAACTGAAATAGATGTGGAGATTTCTTTTTGATGACATTGCTGTAAGTTGCAATGTTGTATAATGTATTATATCAGTGTAATTGATTGGTATGAGGCATTTTAAAGGCGAATAAACATAGAAAACTGATGACTGTAAGCAACTCAGATATAGCTCATTGCCATGGATCCCTACACTGTCGAATAATGTCAGATCAACATAATGGGAGTATATAGCTGTCAAAATTTGAATGAAATGCAAAGTATTAATACATTCCTGAGATTGCATTTCCATTTGTTTATGTAAATTGTGTGTCAAACATTTTTAAAAACTGCTTCAGTCTTTTACTTACAAAATTGAAATGAAATCTGTCAGCCATCCCACCAAAGTGGGACCACATCGAAACCAAAACCCAGTAGGTCCATTTGTATTTACATTTAAAAATTTGCAACATTCATGGAATGGAAATGAAAATAAAAATATTGCCACGCCACTTTACACAAAGCATTTTCATTTTCATTTTGAAAGTAATGTTTCCAATTTAAACAACTAGAGGCAATGATGACGCTATTTTCCAGTAAAGAAAATGATGCAAATGATGCGCTTACCTTCAGTACAATCCTTACGACACAGTTTCCTTTTCTTTGAGGTAACCTCCTCATCAACATTGTTGTCCCCACTCTGTTCAGCATCTTCCTCGCTGTTTTTTTTCCTCTTTTTATTCTTTAATTTTGCTGTCTCCTCTTGGTCTTTTGTGTCATTTTCTTCGGGACACCTCTTATTTTTTCCATTTCTTCGCTGCTCTTTGCGTTCCCGCTTGTTCAGTTTCTTCTTTTCGGATGCCAACTCCACAACTTTACAATCTTGGTCAATTTGATGATTCCCATTTGTCTCAGCTTTGATTTCAGCAGCTAGATGAGGTGCATCCTTTTGTTTTGCAGCTTCTGGAGCCTATTAAAATATCACATGTATGGCATACGCTATCATAGAAAATGGTGTTGAAAATTATTTAAAAACATTTCTGTGTATTATTGCCTTGCTTAAAGTAGTGTTAACTTGCATTGCTTGTTGCTGCTGAACAGATATCCCACACTTGGTTTTGTAGTTTTGGATTGGTGATTCTCAAACTGTTACTCATCCAATTCTGAAAGTAAGAAAACAACATATGTGGGTTCACAAAATACAACGTCAAGCTACTTTTAAAACGGTTTGCAATGGAAGTTTGAGAATAATATGTATAATTTTCTATTTTAAAGTGCTGTGGTAAATTAGTGTATATTATTTTGCTTCAATAGAAATTCATGCTTTCAGCACTCTTCACAGGTTTTTGTAATTCACCATATTATAAGTTAGGTGAAGTTAAATTAATCAATTTCTTAGAATCTTTTCTAAGAAATCTTGGTTTTGTAATTATCACTATACTCCCATTAATTGATATTGAATTGATAAGATCAAAACCAAGGTTTTATTGTTATGTAAAACAAATATATTTTCACATCAAGTTAGCAGAAATACATTTTAAAATACACAGGATACAATGTTATAGTATTCATTGTACCATATTCCAAGATGAGTACTTAAAAAAAGCACCTCGTTACTTTGAGCCCAGGACACCTCCAGAAGGCTTAACGGTAAGCAATGATGGCGCAAAGCCTAAATCCACTCTTGGCACGGCCAGATATTCAAAAAGTAGTAGTACGAAGTACCCTACACACATCTCCTATTGCTGGCTTGAAACATGTAATGCGCAGAGAGGTGGGATATTACTGTTACAATGTAACCCTAAGGTCCATATGAAACCTTAATGCAGCCCAGTAATGCGAACTCCTAGTGTTGAAACATTTTACAGTGTAAACCTAACCTCATGACTTAAATAATCCTCTAGGATAGGGCAGTCATAAGCACCATTAAAGTTACCTTTATACCTTAGTCCTGAGATGTAATCACTTTCTTTGGTTTTTCGATAAGATGTTCTTTACTTTTGCGCCCATATTGGATCCTTCCTTTTTAGCCATAGCCACTGGCTACTTCTTTCTGCTATATCTGACAACTTTTATGGTCTGGCGCAATTCTTTGCCGCAAATCCCTACTTCCTTAAGCAGTTTGGTTGTTGATATTGCCACAAATCCTCGGCATCCAACTTCCACAGGACACACTTTGTTCTCTAGCCTTGCTGTTCTGCCCCAGCCACTAATTCGCTTTTGCAGAATTTCTTTCGTATGCCTCATCTATCACTTCTTCCCACGGGACTGTTAGCTCTAAGTACAGTTTTCTGTGTGTTGGACCAGTTTGCTGTGTGTTGGTCTTAAATTGGTTATTGCAATCTCTAATGGGACTCTCAGTTGTAGGCCGACATCAGCTAGCATTTTTCAATCTTGTGCTCATCTCAGCTGCCCTGAGCTTTGTTTTGGCCTGTTCAACTCCCTCCCTGACAAATGTGCGACTGTGGTGCGTGTCACCCTCTGCTCCAATGGGCAGGGCATTAACTATTGAGCGCTTATACTCTATCGCTGAGGCCAAGCACTTTAGTACATGATTGTGGCACCAGGTATATCTTCCTTGAGTAAGGCTAGTCTTACATCCAGACATTATGTGTTTGAGATTAGCTGCTTGGCTTATGAGACCGTTTTAGTACATGTTCTGTCACTAATTTGCGTTGTTCCGTAGGGGTTGATTTTGACCATCTCTGTTTACTTGTGCCAAGTCTAAACTCTCCTCGTCCCAATGGTACTTGACCTACTATTTCCATATGTTTAAGGGATGGTTTTGCCTTCAGCACTGCTTCTTCTGGATTCCACTTCCGTCCTGTAACAAATGTGGGTGCTGTTTTTCTTACAACACTTTCTCGGGATTTTGGAAGTGGCATTTCTAATCTAGCTTTGATGCACTTAAATGCCTCTGTAGGTCCGGTAAGCGGCAGCTCCAGAGCATCTTTCCCACAGAGAGCCAGGCTACTAAAACATCTTGGCATCCCTAACCAATTCCTAGCATAAAAGCTAACTCTTCTTTCTAGCTTTTCAACTTTAGTGATGGGTATATCATACACCGTCAATGCCCACATGAGCCAGGGTAGAAGTCGAAACTGTAGGCACATTGCTTTAGCTCTCCTGGCAACCCAGACTTCTCAATGACATCTTGGCCTCTGTTCAATGCTAGGCCTCTGTTCAATTCTATCGTTAACTGACTGTGTCTTTAAGGGTAGCTTTGTATCATTTTCCGCAACCTTTGACGGGCCTTCTGATCACCGTCGGAATTGGATCCTCATCTATGAAGAACATTTTGTTGCACAGTTTTCCTGTGACAACTGAGATGCTTCTGGATTTGCTTGGTTTTATTGTCATTCTAGCCCATTTATGGTTATCACTAGGTTTACTTAGTAGTGCAAGGAGCTGTTAGTGTCAATAGTGTTATAGCGTCCATATATTCTCTAAAGGGAGGGAGGCGTATCCATGCCCTTAACTTTTGCCCACCAACAACCCATTTTGATTCTTGAATTATTACTTCCATAGCCAAAGTAAATGCCATGGGTGAGATGGGAGATCTCATCATGGCCGGATATACAGACGCTGCCATTGCGTGGAAAATGTTGGCGTATTAAAATTGAATGTCCTCAAAGTTTGCCTTAACCAGGCTTATAATTGCATTTGGTATCTTAAACTCAAATGCAGTCAATTACAGCTTGTGTGGTACAGACCCAAATGCGTTTGCCAAATCCTATATTACATTAAGGTACTTTTTCTGACGTTTTGACAATTTAATTTGGTGCCAAATCATGCTGATGTGAGCCAGACACCAGGAAAATCCTGATATGCCTGCTGTACTGAGGTATCTATTAATTTATTCTTTGTAAGATATTTGCTCAGTCTCTGTGCTAATATGCTATATTATTTTTTATATTTTCCCCTCAACATTGAGCAAGGAAGTTGGTCTGAACTCGCTAATGTCACTTGAATCTTTCTCTTTGGGAATAAGCACTCCACTGGCTCCACGCCACGATCTGGGAATAATTTGTTTTTCCAATGCTAGCCTCAGTAGTTTCCAAAGAAAACGTAGGACATCAGGTGCATTTTTATAGAGCCTGTAGGGTACTCCATTAGGTCCTGGTGCCGATGCTGCTCTTGCACGTCTAACTGCATTTTCTACCTCTTTCCATTTTGGAGGGCTGGTGTCCATTTGCTCCACTGGGAACACCTCTATTGGTGAAATATCTGCAGGAACTGTGAATGGCTCATGCATTGCCTCGTCTGTGTGAGTTTCCTTTAGGTGGGACTGAAGTTCCTGTTAGGTTGTTTTGTTTAAAGCGTTGCATCCTTTGCTTTGTTGAACAAGGACTTAGTAAACTTAAAGGGGTCTTTGTAAAATTGATTCCTCGCTCATTCTTTCTTCTGTCGGTTTCTCCGTAGGTTCTCTACTCTCCTCAATCTTGACAACTGCTTCTTTAAACTGTTCTTTAAGTCTCTAATGCCTACCTTTTCTAATTCAGCCCCCCCATTTCTTTTTTAATAGTCTTCTTTCTATTATTAGCTTTACAACATAACGTGCTCCGCCAAAAATGAAAAAGTGCAAGGGGGCGCCGCTTTGAAAAAGGAGCACACCAGGCATGTCTTTTAATAAGTAAAGAACGGGGAAGAGGCACTGGAAGTTGAAAAAGCGATTTCAGCTGATACCGCCGCTAGTCCGCCATTACAGTTGTGCGTTGTAGTTGGAGTTTGTGTTGCTGCCAAAGCAGAGACATATACTGATGTAAATAATGGCGTAATGACATGGCTCTCAAGCCCGTGGAAAAGCAAACGGTTCTACTAAGCCTCGCAAATTGAACCCATGGTGAACTGGCTCTAGCATCGGCACAGAACTGGCTCTAGGTTTGTGTTGTTGGAAAAGGGGTATCTGTGTTCCGACCTCAGGAGCCAGGGTCTAGATTTAGTTCAGGGGACTAATTAGCAGAAACTGAAAGGTACATGCTCCGGAGGAAGTACTTTCCAAAGTACAGGAACTTTCCTGGTGGTGTTTGCAGCGCTAATAATAATAATAATAATAATAATAATAATAACTTTAATTTAAGAGCGCCTTTCTAAAACCCAAGGACACTTTACAATGCATATTAAAATCAGTAGGCAACAACAATAAAAGGAGGTTAGAAGGA
>JAVQIZ010179645.1:0-19522 GCA_036023535.2 Galaxias brevipinnis
CCCCACCTCCCAGCTCAGGTAACCCTAACCCTCACCTCCCAGCTCAGGTTACCCTAACCCTAACCCTCACCTCCCAGCTCAGGTAACCCTAACCCTAACCCTCACCTCCTAGCTCAGGTTACCCTAACCCTAACCCTCACCTCCCAGCTCAGGTTACCCTAACCCTAACCCTCACCTCCCAGCTCAGGTAACCCTAACCCTAACCCTCACCTCCCAGCTCAGGTGGAGGCGACAGAAGATATTCCTCTAACCCCTCCCCTCCCCTCACAGCTCTCTGGAGCACTAGATAGGATTTAGAGTTAAAGGGCCTTTCATTTCTTTAGAAAGATTGTTTTTTGTATTGTAATAGACACCTATCTCCTTGTCCTAAAGAATCAGTGCTGATTTCAGTGTGTTGGTCTTCCTCATACCTAAGCTGATTTCAGTGTGTTGGTCTTCCTCATACCTGTCAGTGCTGATTTCAGTGTGTTAGTCTTCCTCATACCTGTCAGTGCTGATTTCAGTGTGTTGGTCTTCCTCAGAGCTGTCAGTGCTGATGTGTGATTGATACTAGTCAATGTCTCTGGTTTGTTTTCTGCAGCCTGTTCATATGGAGGTGTGTCCACGCTACTCACTGATGATCCCACCCACCTGGAGCCTCCAGCAGGGGACCCTCCAGCACGGCTACCCAGAAACCAGGTCCTGCCGCCGGGCTGAGGCTGGCGAGGAGATGGATGGATGGACGGATGGATGGATGGATGGATGAATGGCGCATTAGGAGGAGGGAAGACCTGGCAGCTAGCAGACGACAGACGTGACTGACTGACTGACTGACTCACTGCCTCAAACTAGGTGCATGCATAATGTCTCAAGCCTCATCTAACTCTCATCATAACATTGTGTTTGCTGTCATATCCACATGGAGATGATAAAGGAGCGGGCGTCCAGTCCCTGCTGCCATGGCAACACATCTCTCCTATCAATTGTCAGTATGAGTGTTGTTTTGTGTAAGCGTTCCTTAAGGCACATTTTGCCAGATGTGGTATGACTTTATGCTACTAACAATGCCATTTAGGTTTTTTTAAATCGTGCAACAATCTGAATAAGCCTTAATCTCCTCTGAGGGTACCTCTGAAAGGGTTAGGATTTGTTTGAATGCATTGTTTTTTTATATTGTCATTTCTTTTATTTTATTTTTAATCATGATGTTTTTGTTTTGGCTTACTTGTTTGATATAATTTTTTTACAGATTATTACCGACTCCTGTGGCCTTTGGTCCTGAATGTAACATATGCAGTTATGTTCTGGCTGTTAGCATGCCAAAGCAGACTAAGCACTGTACACCAGACCTGCTCACTGTGTCCCCCCTTTGTGGCGTACCCGCACCGTCCACTAGGTGGAGCTCCTCTGTGGTGGCTGACGTTGTTTGTGTGTCAGTGTGTGTGCGAGTGTGTCTGTAATAACCTTTTAGCTTGTGCATTAACCCTTCCATGTTCAGTGTGTGTGAGTGTGTGTGTGTGTCTGTAATAACCTTTTAGCTTGTGCAGTAACCCTTCCATGTCCAGTGTGTGTGTGTGTGTGTGATGTATCTGTTTTAGGACCCCTTTATTTGTTGTAGTGGAAATGGGAGTGCATGGCTTTACTGAAAGACAATCCATGTTCAACCAAACTCCTCAAAAAACTAAGGAAAAGCTGTCCATTGATGTTTTGATGCGGTGTTGCGTAACTCCTTGGTCACTTTTCAGTGTGCTGCTATGGTGTATGTTCAGAGCATATTATAATATACATAGTGAGAAAATCGGGGCTACTTTTCGAGGTTGAGTAAATGTTTGTTTTTTTGGACAGGATATTTATCTTATAAACGGAATGTTTTAACAAAGTATTTATCAGAGTCAATTTAAAAGATTCATATTTTATGACAAATAGACAAAAAAAAGGGCAAGAAATGTGTTAAATGATATTTTGATTTACCAATGTACATATCATTTGTAGATATTATTTTATATATTTTTGTGAGATGTTTCTTAAAATTCAACTTTAATAAAATAAAGAAAACAATTGTCCAGCGCTGAGATGCAGCTACTACACCCACGTTTACAAGATCCTATCTTAAACCCACTGCATCAGGAGTCCATCTGAATCATCACTTAAACAGGTCAGCTTTACAGCAGTAATTCTGGATTAGCTTTGAAATTCATGCCTTGCAGTTCAGCAAGCATTTACCTTTTTCTAGAATGGGATTTTATGGGGCTGTGGTTTAGCTTTCATGCAATTTGGAAAACTACTAAACGTTTTGTTCTTTCAACCAGTGTAGAAACTGTAACGGGAGTGTTCCCAATTATGTTGTTCAGACAATCAATCTGTTCTTTGATCAGTTTAACAATAGTTGATCAATGAAGTGTGATTAACTGACAAGACCTCCTCTGTTGTTTTATCATGTCAATGTTATCACGATTAAAAAACGATTACAGCAGCCCACTATATTATTTCTGACCAAGCATGCAATGCAATAAGAGGTCTGGAGAGAAGGTCATCTTCATCCTGTAACCAGTAATATTTTCTCACCTAAACCGAAATGCATCACTACAAAAATCTTCCTTTAAATGAGATGTGTGACTGTTTAGTAGCACTGCGGCTGTGGTATTAAAGCAGTAGAGGACTTCCACCAATCAACTGATTAACGAATTAAAGACAACCAAATCCATTCACTTTATTTTAATAGACGTATGTTCTATTTACATTTATACATAGTTAAGTCACACCAAAATCAAATCAAATTTGTCTTTGTTCCGAAAAAATCATGGTCAAAGTGATAACAATAAATTGAATATATGGAACAATACAAAAACTGGTAGTTAATAACCAACTCAAATGTTTGTTGGGCAGACATCCATGCACACACAATAAATGAACATATTTTTCTCAATAAAAATACTATCTCAAAGTAATAATGCCTTCCAGTAGTTATTGGTTGTGTTATTAGTGAATGTGAACAAAAGGAGATTTGAGGAATAACTTCAGGACCTACAACAGGGATGTGTGTCTGGAGCCCACAATGTCTCACTACTGTACATAGTGGCTGAGGAAAGAGAAAGAGAGACATAGTCTTCATAGGTTGATAGGATAGAGAAAGAAGATTTATAGCTTGACAGAGAAGGAGAGAGATTCATAGCTTAAAGAGAGAGAGGCATAGGTTGATTGAGAAGGAGAGAGATTCATAGCTTGACAGAGAAGGAGACGCCACAGGAGCACCCATGGTCAGCCTGGGGGTTCTTCAGCACTTGGAAGGCCGAGCGGATCAGCTCATCACTGAAGTCAATTGTTGCTCCTTTTACAAACTCAAGACTGTCCTGGTCAATGATAACGCCCACCCCTCCCTCCTCAAACACCCTGGGAGGAAAAGTAGGAAGTGAGGATCACAGTGAAGGAGAGAATTGGATGATTGATTCAAAACAGGGCAAGAGAGGAAGCTGTCGTTAGGGAGTGATGCCCAGAAGATCAACGCAACACTGCTTGAATCAATCAATGCTGATTGTACTGTTAATCAAAGTACATTGCAGAACACTTGATAGTGCCTACCTGTCGTCCTCATTCTTGTTGCTATCCATCAAGAACTTGTACTGGAATCCAGAGCAGCCTCCTCCTTCCACCTGTACCCTCAGGTATTCCCCTTTCTCTGTGATCTGGGCTAGTCTCTGCAGATCAGGATGGAAGAGCAGACATAGACAGGAATCTATTATTTAACCACATGTGGCAACAAAATGGGCTGGGAATAAAAGATAAGCGTAGCCATGCCAACAGTAGGGCTTTGGGGGATTGTGGCAATGTGGTAACATTCCAATGAAGGTCCAAAATAATCTATTATAGTTAATCATGACAACTGAAATGGCAGCATGGTGGCTCAGTGGGTAGCACTGTTGCCTCACAGCAAGAAGGTCCGGGGTTCAATCTCCACCTGGCCCAAGGGCCTTTCAGTGTGGAGTTTGCGTGTTCTCCCCGTGTTTGCGTGGGTTTACCCCGGTTTCCTCCCACAGTCCAAAAAACATGCAGGTTAATTGGTGACTCTAAATTGTCCGTAGGTGTGAGTGTGAGTTGTCTTGCCCTGTGATAGACTGGCGACCTGTCCAGGGTGTACCCCGCCTCTCGCCCTGTGTTGGCTGAAATAGGCTCCAGCCACGACCCACCCCCGCGACCCTGCATAGGATAAGCGGTATAGCTAATGGATGCACGGATGGATGGATGACAACTGAACATCATCCTTGGCCCAAAATATCTCATAATATCGATACTTTTTTATGAGAGACCTTAGAGCACGCAAATATTGTTTTGCTGTGCAAGGAATGTACTTATCTTTTAATAAACATTCCTCACCTTTACACATGATTCGCTGAGGGTTACTTTATCTTCAGAAGCAGTTGTGTCCTTTGGTTTCTCCTGTGCCGTGGAGCTGCTGTAGGACCGCAGTCCAGAGTAAACGGGGTGAATGGGACTCTGGAGAAAACTTTGTAATCTTGGATAATTCAAACTATTGAGAGCGTAAGGAAACACATAATTACTTAAAATGTTAATAATCTACAAACAACTTTTTTTTACCATAAAGAAAGCTTCACTGAGCAAGCTTTTGAAGTCATGCTTTACTAGCTAAGAAGTTGGCTTGCTATGTTGACTTAGCTAGCCAGCTAGCTAGCTAGCTTAGAGCTGGTCATTGAAAACATGTCTCTCTGTTGAAAAGATTGCATTATCAAAACAATTGCAATCACATTATCATTCCATGCTAATAGCAGGTTTATGATTACCTAGAAAGGCTCCATGCCTTTGTCTTTGTCGCACTCAACATTGCTTGAGGGACGAATGCCATCTTCCATAACAATGCAGTTAAGCCCGCCCTTGAAACTAGATTCTAAGTGACGATGGTACGAGTTACGCAATTTGATTGGATGGAAAAATTGTGTATTTTTAGAGATACGCCTACATCATGTGTTGAATATAAGATCCGATTCGTTTAAACTAACATCCATCAGCTCGAAATCGAAGTCAACAAGGATAAACACATCTCGGTAGTCTCGTGACAGCGAACAAGGAAGTAGAGGGCGAGACTGTGTATAAGCCAGAAAAGAGTTTCGAACTGTGGGTATTATAAAGTTTACGTGATTATCTCATTGAATTTATATTTTGTATTTATACCCCTTCGCATAAATGTAGTTAACTGAAACCATAGATAGATGTATTGTTCCATGTGACTGTTGCCAAGTACTGGATCAATGCGGCTTTTCTTTTTACGTGATTTAGCGGTTTACTTGTCATTGCCTTACTGGGAGGAGTTCTAGCTATAGCTACTAGATAGTCAGCAGATGTGGGTGAGAAATCATATGATAGTTTTTTTTTACGCTGACCTGCTTCAACTTAGCATTAAGTTTGTCTCTTTATAATTCTTGCCGTTTTCAGACACACATAGCCATGGATTGCCGATCTGCTACCATTGTTGTTTTGTTTGTTCTGGTGGCACTCACCTGTGCCGAGCCTGTCAAGTTTATTGACTGCGGTGAGTTCATTTTAATGTATTTGTGGACGTTTCTTATAATTGGTGAATGTGTAAGTTCATGGTTTATTGTACATTACATTTTAAAAGTGATGTTTTTTGTGAAGTATTAAATGCTTTTCATTTTTGGGGTGTGGCATGTCATTTTGCTCATTGACACATGTAGCATTAGGCATTAACAGTGGGGTCCCATAATGAATATATCTTATCTTCTTTATATTTATACTCATTTTAGTTGTGGAGATGTTTGTTTAATTTGTCCTGTGATGTTAGGCCACCATTTTTTAAGTGGGCCTGTGTATCTTTGGATGGTACATTTTAAGTATTTTCTCACTCTTCAGGCTCTGCCGTGGGGAAGGTGTCTCTGGTAGACATTAACCCATGCCCCAGTCAACCATGCAGGCTCCAAAAAGGACAGTCCTATGCTGTGAACGTCACATTCAACAGTGGTACGTTATCTAACAGATATTAGGGGTTTATGAAAGTCTAGAGTGGTGCATTAGCGTAACACAACATTTAAAAACAGAGTAACGTCTCTGATATTTAGTTTCTAGTTTCTAGTTTCTTAAATGTGCTCATTTTAAATGTGTTCCCTAATGTGTGTGTTTTTGTCTCGTTTCAGTTGTTGAGAGCAAGACCAGCACAGCTGTGGTGCATGGTGTGGTGGCTGGAATCCCCATCCCGTTCCCCATTCCTGTTGAGGACGGCTGCAAGTCTGGGATTGCGTGCCCTATTGCGTCACAGAAGAGCTATAACTACATTAATCAGCTGCCTGTGAAGAATGAGTACCCTGCAGTAAGTAACCTTTATGTCTAAACTAAGGATCGGCATGATTTTTAAAGGGTAGGTGCTGATGCACAGAATCCATTTAACACTTCTCTTTTTTTTCCATTTCCCTTTTTCTTCTCTGACCTTCTAACGATGAATGAGAAAATAAAACGCTTGTTCCTCTTTGAATGAGTTTTGTCTCTGTGTGTCTTCAGATTAAGCTGGTTGTGGAATGGGAGCTAAAAGATGACAACAGCAAAGATCTGTTCTGCATTAAGTTCCCAGTTCAGATTGTCTGAGGTCGGAGTTCAAACACCACAGCAACCTCAGGAGGATTCATTTTAAAAGGGATTCTATTATGCAGCACACTTTTGTTTAAAACCGAGCAATGTCAAATTATTCTGTTTTCAATTACTTCTTTAACTGATAATTTTATATACTGATTGTAGTTTTTATTATGTATAGATTTTTCACTTCTTTAGAAACGTTTTATTTTTATTTTCCGCATAAGCCGTTGAATATGGTTTGACTGCATACTCATACTGACTGCAAGACCACCACAATGTGTTCTGCCAAATGGAGTCAAATGATTTGCTAGGTTGGTAAAGTAAATAATAATATTGATCGTGTTTTTTAAGGACTGATCGCAGTTAGGACATGAGATTTCAGTGGAGTTTCAGTTCCTCTCATTCCACTGGCTGCTGTGTAGTCAGACAACCTGTGTAATACAATTATCTTATGCTTATATTTGATACTAACCCTTGTAATAAGAACAGGTTTTCCTGAGTAATTGATTATAATAAAGATGGCACAAATAATGTTTTCATTGTATGCATTTATCCTGTGTTAATAATCTGCTTTGAATGAGTGAGGATGAACCTCTGTATTTACAAAACCCATTTCTGATTTAAAGGAAAATGTATCTGCCTTGTAGTGCTGCTGATATGAACACAACAATGCAGACAGTAAATATTTTTTGCAAGATTTTATTGGTCTGCAGAGTGTCAGCATATAGAACAGTGCAAATGTTAGCAGAATTCAATGTTGAATATATATACTGCCCGTAAAGGTACATAGTGTAGTTACAGAAAAAGAACTCTCGTGACTAAACAATATTTGGTCCAAAGTCTTAAAGAAACCTCAATGCACTGTGCTTTTTGCCAATAAAAATTAACAGCTGAATCATACGACATAAGTTTGCCTTAACTGTAACCATGCAGTTGGTTTAATATTAATTTACTGTAGGACACATTGCACTTTCATAAATACTGTCACTAGGATACTACATAGCGTGCAAAGCAACTTATACCAAACCATAATTCAATTCCAAGTTTTATAGAAAAGCAGCAGTAAGAAATGTAATACTGGGAATTATAGTTCTTAACAATAGATTGACTATTCAACATTCTCAAATAATGTTTCTTGGTCAGTCTTAGTATCATAAAGAATTTACATACAGGAACATTACTTTAGCATTTATGACTGGGAATACTTTTGAAAATGATCTACCTAGACTACTCCAACAGAGGTCCAGTTCAGACTTGTACTTGTTTTGACCAAGGTGCATAGCATACCAAATAATTAAGGCAGCTCATGTGAAAATTCAGAAGTAGTAGCTATGGAAGGTTTAAAATTCATACATGTCCTCCTTCGGCTCGTAGAATAAGACTTTACGCACTAGCAGACATGAGTAATGTACATTTAGTACAAACAGCACCTAAATAATATTCAGCAAATGGCAGCTGAAAAAACATTGATCCATGAGTTTGATCAACTGACCGATCCGCAGGCATTTCACAGAGGTACTATTTGGAAGCAGAGATATGATGGAAGAAATGGATGTGTAGGACAACATTAATGGTAAAACACTTCCGTTCAGGACTACACTGAAGTAGGAATGAACTACTATCTCAGAAAACTAAGTTATTTCTGGGGGGAAAACATACTTCCAAAATTATTAGTTTAATTATCCCTGAAGATAAAAAAAAATAAAACAAAAAAAATTTCAGACATGATATGAATTATTAATGCAGCTGATAATTACCTATCAGTTTACACAAAACAGCACTGAAATTGAACCCTTAAATAAAACAAAAAAAGGTCTGTGACTTCAGGAAAAGATGCCACTTATTGAAGATGGGGTAGTGTGCCAAGTGGGGACCAGGGCTACGTCATATGACCAGACAAAGCGGATATGAGCTCATCCTGATGCAGCCATCTTAATGACTCGTTCTTTGCTTGCAGCAGCGTCACGGCTGTGCTGTGCTTCACTGTCCATCCTGCTGCAGTCTCTCCAGTCTCTGCAGCAAAGCATTCCCAAAGGCCTCTCTGTAGCTGGGGCTGAGGTTATCCAGCAAGGAGTAAACGGTCTCATGGTACTGCGCACTCAAACTCTCATCCACACGGTCAAAGGCATAACCAACCACCTGCAACAGTAAAGTTAATAATGGTAGAATAAAATGCTTATATAGATCATTGATTATCAAACTCCCTAAAATTGTGAAATTAACCTCCTCACCCTTAGTCCTGCCTCTGTGAGCTCAAGGCAGTAGCGATTACCCTCTCTGGTTTCAACATTGATATATGCCATGTCCAGAGCACTGTCCATAGTTCGAGACACATACATCTCCGCCACAGCAAACAGCACATCGCTGACCACGGCTTCGGCCTCCAACCTCATGTCCTTCACGCCTCCGAGATCAACAGAGTCTTCGTCAAATGATGAGACACTCAAGTCCTCTGGATGGCAGTCTATCTCCATCCCCTGTATGAAAAGAGCGAAATTACCTGGTTTTATTCAAGTCATACACTTTGAATGAATAGAGAGCTCTGAACCATAGCTATTTGGCTGACGGTTTGAGTATCTTGGTGTCAAAAAGGAACCACTTGAACAACTTTCGTACCTGACTGCGTTTTCCTGTTCCCAGATTACGAAAGTGTAAAAGCAGTGAAACCTGTTACATAACTTCGTAAGCTTTGCTTTTCTAGAAAATGGACACCCACATCGTCCATTGGTGACAGTGGAATTGTGCAGGCATGTCAACTTTATACATTTTGATTATATAATTCCATGTATTAATTTAATGGAGTAAAAATGAAGGAACGTTAAGAAATAACAAGCAACGTCAATCATCACAAAGCAGACACAGCAACATCAGCACCAGTCGCTAACGTTAGCTAGCCAAAGTAAGCTAGCCGTTCCTAACCCTAGGTAATACTTGATTAACCAGGC
Organism: Galaxias brevipinnis; assembly: GCA_036023535.2. Lineage (NCBI taxonomy): Eukaryota > Metazoa > Chordata > Actinopteri > Galaxiiformes > Galaxiidae > Galaxias > Galaxias brevipinnis. The sequence goes on from JAVQIZ010179645.1 coordinate 9,519, forward strand.
CCTGTTTTTATCATATAAATTAATTATCGTAAATTATTCCATACACCACATCATTACACCATGTTGTAAATACGGTGTAAATTGTATTTTTAAGTGAGTTCAAGTCTCACCTCCTCCTCAATGTTTGGGCTCTGTACTTCCGGACGCATTTAAGTGCGCAAGCATTGTGCGCAATAATAGGCAGGGTTTAGTTGGTACGTGCAACGGAAGTCGGTACGTACGCATCAACAGTGCGGTGCGGAGTCATGAAATTGTTTGTAAACAACTCATCCAGAAGGTGAGAGATGAGGCAATATGCCTTGACCTGTCTCTGAAATTAACCATAAAGATTTTACATAACACTATGTAGCGTACTTTGTTGTATTGGCAGCTGAGTCAAATTCGACAGGTGACTAACAAAATAACCAGCTGGAATCCTGAGTCAGGCCACTGGGGCTAGCGTAGCAAACAAGAAGCTAACAACCTCATGATGCAGATAATACTGGATGGGATTTTATCATTGACAACTGTCAACTTCTGCTTTCCGTTTACACTAGCTGTCTTTGAACGTCTTTGTTGTGATGGTCAAAAGTATTTTCTCAGCCAATCTCAAAGCAATTACAGAAGGCACAAATCGTGAGTCCTTACACATAGAATTGTTTGCCAACAACAGTGGTACCTAAGTGGAAGCTTAATAAGCTGATGCCGGCTTTTGATTTATAAAGTGAGCGGATTGTAGCTATCCGCGGTGAAGGCTAGCATGGATTATATCACCCACAACGACAGGATGCCATTGTCATTTTCTGTTCAAACAGTAAATTAGGCAAGTGGACATATCTACTTATTAAACTGAAGCAGTTACCCAACAGCACTATTTTCAAAGCAGCCTGCCTATATCACGTGATATCTCATATTTCACAGCCTGCTAACCATATGTCTCTTTTCTCTGTAGGTTTATCAAACTGGAGTCGGGAGAATTGTTACCCACACACACAATAACGTTCAGCAGCGCATCTTTGTTGTCATCTCACTACCGGAGATATGGAAAAGGTTTAGATGTATCTTTTCCTGATTGCCTGAGATCCACGGGATGACAGCGCTACACCACAGATCATAAAACTATAACAGGAACATCACCTTCTGTTGCATCTTTATGCTATAGAATTCACATTTTATTATTGTCTGGCTCTCCTTCATACAGTCAAGATGCCCTGGCCATTTTCAGAGTCAATAAAAAAACGGGCTTGCAGATATCTTCTGCATCGCTATTTGGGAAACTTTTTGCAGGAGAAACTTAGTTTAGATCAGCTCAGCCTAGATCTCTATCAAGGTACTGGATCGCTTGCACAAGTCCCACTGGACAAATGGGTAAGTTGTGTATTGGATGTGATGTATGCAATTTAGACCTAAATAAAGAATATATCTCGAGGAATTTAGTATACTTTAAGAAGTCTCGGATGCATGAACTGTAGCTTAAATGTTGAAACATTTTCTGCAGTACGAGCCAAACTAATATCACCTCAAAGCAGACTGTCTAAACTTAAAGCCAGTCTGAACTGTCTTGTTTCATAATTAATACTTTTTCACAATGAAGCACAACATAAAATGCAGGTATGTAACCTAATGCTTTCTTCTGCCCCCCACCCCACCCCCTTGGTCAGTCTCTGAACGAGCTGCTGGACACTGTGGAGGCTCCGTTCGAGGTCATCGAGGGTTTCATCCAGACGATCTCTCTGACGGTGCCATGGGCAGCCTTACTGCAGGAGAACTGTGCTCTGGAGGTCAAGGGGCTGCACATGGTCTTCAGACCCCGACCTAGAATGGGTGAGGAGAAACTCTCTGACTGGTCGGTCTGTCTATCAATCAAGCAGTCAAGTAAACACTTACGAAGGCTGATGGCGGAAAGTGTATAAAGTTGTGAATCTGTCAGCAATTTTTTTTGCGTGTATCTGATACTTATGACAGGATATCTACATTAATAGCCTGAGCACTATTTGATGTTTATGACAGGATATCTACACTAACAACCTGAGTACTATTTGATGTTTATGACAGGATATCTACACTAAGAACCTGAGTACTATTTGATCACCCTGGTTGTTGTTTCCCACATAGCCTCGGGAATGGACCCTATGTGCTGGTCCAGCTTCATGACCAGCAGTATGCAGCTAGCCAAAGAGTGTCTGAGTCAAAGGCTCACTGATGATATGGGAGAGAACTTTCAGCCCCTCGAAGGCTTGGAGAAGTTTGCAGAAACTATCGAGACAGGTATTAACCATGAATGATCGGGGAGCAAATATTAATGACCTACTTTGTTGCCAAGTGCTGATAAACGACTTATTGATCTGCTAATTGATCACATCTGCATAGTCATTAAATAACCAAGGCTTTAATAATGATCATAAGTCCTGTAGTTGTTAAGTCCATACCTGGCTCCTACATATGACTCGGTTAGTTAAGTGCCTCTCACAGTGTTTTCCCTTTGTGTCCTGTAGTTCTAACGAGGGTCAAGGTGACGTTTTTGGACACGGTTCTGAGAATAGAACACGTTCCAGAAAATTCCAAAACGGGAATTGCTCTAGAGGCGCGTTTCGACAAGTAGGTCAAATTAAGCAAACCCTCTTGCAAGTTTTTCTTATGTTGTGTTGTTTTCTAGATACCCTCAGATAACATCTTTCAGGTGGTCATTAAAACCTCATGTTTCTCAAAGTCAAAGTGTTTTATTCATCAAATGCACAGTTTAACACAGTGACTTTCTCAGGACAAGGCACCCACCCACTAGTTGTAGTAAGCGTTTCTCCCTGTGGTTGTGTTCCAGGATCGTGTACTGTGATGAGACGGGGGAGGGGAGCTCCAGGGTCAACGTGCACCAGCCCACCACCTTTGCCCATAAGAACCTTCAGATGGAGGGAGTGACTGTGTTCTGGGACGAGTTCTCAGAAGCGGCCCGCGCCGGCTTTAAATCCTCCCCAACGCCCGCAGTAAGTGTCCACCTTACTTTTTATGAACTTTCTGAATAGGATGGAATAGCCATGATATGAGTGGGACAGCCTCTAGATTAAGACAACGTTTTGCTGATACATGGGCTTATGTTGCTTGTTTAGTCTGATAGTTAAAGATGTGCGGTCTGTGTGTCTGTCTTCTCTTCAGGAAACAGAACCCAAACTGTTCCCCAGCTGGAACCCTAAGATCATCTGTGAGCCGCACCCTCAGTTCACAGAGCCTCTGTCCTCCGCCTCGACCTTTGACCCTATGCAGATCGCAGGCCTTACTGGGAAGATCGAACTGTCCCTCACACTCAAGCAAAATCTAGCTATGCCTGGAGCAAAGGTTGGTTATTATGAATGATATGAGTATTGAGTTGTGCACTTCATTGCACCTGAATAGGGATGTAGTTAGATACTTGTGTCAATGTTACCTTATTGTTTTAGTTGGACGTCGATGGACAGATTGACACAATGATCATGTTGCTGGCTCCACGCCAAGTTCATCTTCTTCTGGACATGTTTGGAGTTTTCTCTGGTACAGGTTAGTTCTTGTGGAACCTAATGGGTTAACAATAAAAGTGTAGGTACCGACAGTATTATTCAAAACACTGAACTTAAATAGGAAGTTTCAGAAAGGAGGAAATCAATGTGTTCTGTTGTCTGTGTTGTGGTGAACAGGGGGTGCAGAGTGGGTGAAGGACAGGAAGAACCGCCCCCTGCAGCAGGAGGACGAACACCGGCTCCACATGGAACTCAACCGCTGTCTGAAGAAAGACTCTCCGCTGAGCGGCGCTGACACAGACCTCTATGACAGCCAGGCCACCCGGACCGTCTCCAGCAGAGGTTAGGGGGACTTCTTACCAGAGCACTCAATGCATTCTTTACTCTTTATTTATGCATTCTTATGGTGGTGTTGGATCCTGATCAATCAACTAGAAAGAATTTGTTACTTGTTTGTGTGGTTTATATATTGTGGACTAGCTGACGGTTTGAAGTAGATTTTTTGTATGTGAATTTGATGTGTTCTGTTATTATTTGTAAATCATATCTTGTGTTAGTGACTGTTAACTGGGATATGTAGTAAGCTTCATCCCTCCATGAGTGACTTCATTATAAGCCTTGTAATTCAGTCTGTGAAGCACGGCTGTTTCTGGACATAGTTATAAGGCATACTAAATGAAGCTCCTGTTGTTGTGTCCTCCCCCCTGTGGGTGGTGCTGTGGGAGCAGAGGACGTGTTTTTTTCAATGGCAGACATGGACATGTCTCACAGCCTGTCGTCCCTCCCCCCGCTGGGGGAGCCGCCCACCGTCGACCTGGACCTGTCACTCAACAGCAACTACTCCACCTCACCTGGGGTGTCCCCCTCTGGCAACGGCACGGTACGTGAAACACACAGGCCACGCCCCCTGGTAATGGCACGGTAGGTGAAACACAGGCCACACCCCCTGGTAGCGGCACTCGACGTGAAACACAGGCCACACCCCCTGGTAATGGCACGGTAGGTGAAACACAGGCCACGCCCCCTGGTAGCGGCACTCTACGTGAAACACAGGACACACCCCCTGGTAACGGCACTGCAGTGAAACACAGGCCACACCCCCTGGTAACAGCACTGCAGTGAAACACAGGCCACACCCCCTGGAAACAGCACTGCAGTGAAGCACAGGCCACGCCCTGTTAGGGAAGGTAGGTGGGTAGTGGTGCACACAGCTGTGGAGCCAACAGAGACTTCTTGATATACAGTTCTGTAATGAAAATGAAAAAGCCCAGTCATGTTTTTTCAAAGTGATTCTGTCCTTCTCGGCTCTAACGAATCAGTCCCATGGGAACATCACCAATAGTATGCCCTTGAGCAAGACACTTAACCCAGAGTTGCTCCAGAGGAGTTGTCCCTGTAATCTCATTGTATGGATCCTTTGGATAAAAGTGTCTGATAAATGACTAAAATGTAAATACGTAAGTGTTTAAATAATGTATATGTGTTACTTATGTATTTATTAAACCAGCACATTTGTGTCTCTGTCCTTCCAGACGTGTTGGGACGATTACCTGGAGGTTCCTAGACAGAGAGACAGAGAGAGGCAGGCTCAGGAAACACCCTTCCTGCCCAGGGACACCCAGCTCACACACAAACTGCTCCGGCAAACCTGTAGGCATCACGCTGCTCAATGAGTTATTTTAAAGTCGATTCATTCTTTTAAATGTTTTGTTGTTCCTACTGAGCTTTGCACTTTCCAAGAACTAGAAATTCCACAGTGGAGGATTCCATGGAGAAATGAACAGGAACTTTTCCTCTGATCTTAGTCTTCACAACAATGTAGCTGACAGACTGTTACATAGTAGATGTGATATTACAGAGTGCCATTATGAATGTGATATTAGAGTGAGAATGGTAGTGACAGATGGTTACATGGATGTGATTTTACTGAGTGCCATTATGAATGTGATATTACTGGGAATGAGGCTTTCGTTATGAATGTGATATTACTGGTAATGAGGCTGTCATTATGAATGTGATGTTAGTGAGTGTGAATGACATTGTGATATCGTTTTCCAGCGTATCCATCTAAACCCCACGGGGACGAGTCTCGTCCAGAGCTGGTTTTCCGGCTGAGACTGGGCAGCCTTGCCCTCTCCGTGCTCCACATCGACCCCCTGCCGCCGCCCGACGCCGCCCCCAGCCCGCTGGCCCCCATGGGGGCCGAGTTCTTCCGCGTGTTGGCCCCAGAGCGCCTGGCCCCAGCAGCCTTGCTCCAGTCCAGGTCCCAGTTTGACCAGGCCTGCCCCCACGACCACCTCAGGTGCGCCCTCTAGCTGCGCCTAGTGGGATTTTCACACCTCCAGTTATGGGTCAAAGTGTATAGTTTGCCTGGCTGTTTATATGCTTTGCTGGAGGAGCTGCTGTTCTTAATGGCATGATTAAAGTACATGCAGTGAGCTGTGCTGTCCTCTGGGCTTTCCTCCTCCCTTCTCTGTCCTCATCTAACTGAGTGCTTTGGGACTCCGTCTCTCCAGGCTGGTGGGTCAGGGGTTAAAGGTCACGTATGAGCACTGCCAGGGCTCCAGCCTGCGGACCTTCAGCACCGAGGTGTCTCTGGGCCAGATGGAGCTGCTGGAGTGTCTGTTCCCCTCTGAGGCCCATTGCGGGGGCCCCCACAAAGGGGTCCAGTACACAGAGGTGAGAAACGGGGTCAACTCTACCTTCCATACTAAATAGATTTTCTAAAGCCAGCAAAACCCACATTTTGTTATTCTTAACTAAGTTCAGTTCTCATTTTAAAATGTGTGGGTTTCCTGTGTTCTACCCCTCTACCCACAGCTTCTGACCTTTGACCCCTCGCCCAGCACTGACACCCCCACAGCCGCCTGCCTACACCTGCTGTACAAACTGTCCGAGCGCAGAGGCCCCCAGGTAACCGCTCTGCCCTGCTGCCATGATACAGTGTGTGTTGTGTTCTTGGTTTAGCTTTTTTTAGCTACTCTACTTGCACCATAAAGTTCTCTATGCAAACAGGAGGCTAACCACTAATCAAGTTACATACGATAAATAGCTTAAACAAACAAGTTAAATCAAATTCGTGAAGCGTTAAATATACGTATTTCAAAGTGGTCAAACATATTTTGTAAAGATGTGTTCCAACCGCCTCTGCTTTGTTGTCAGGGTAACCAGGTGCGTCTGAGCGCTGTTCCTGGGAAGGCGGAGGTGCAGGTGGAGCTGGGTGCTGTGCGCTCGGAGCTCGACATCAGCATCGTGGACCGCCTCAACTCCCTGCTGCAGCCCCAGAAGCTGGTCACCACGGAGATGATGGCCTCCCACATGTATACATCCTATAATAAGCATGTGAGCTTGGTAAGGATGAGTTGGCACTGCAGCGATACACCTACATGGACTTAGTAGTAAGAAACAAACTGTGGTTTGAAATGAAAGGGTAGTTGTTGAGTTAAGGATTTCCGCATAGCTACTTCCTCGTCGTGGGCTGATAGTCTCATCCCAGTTGTTTTGCATACCTTCAGGAAGAGTACCACACCTACACCAGAGAGAGTACCACACCTACATTAGGGAGTCTCCTGACCCAGCCAGACTTTCAATTAGTGAATTCAACGTAGGTGGATAAAAAAAAGCAAAAGGAATGGCAGGTTTGAAGCTGTTTAAAGGAACAGGGTTTGCTCTAATGGAGGCTTCCTTCTCTATGCTCACAGAGCAAAGCCTTTGTTAATTCTAAACTACAGGTAGAACATGCTGCTTCATCTAAAGGTGTTTAAAGGACTAGCACCAGCCCTCAAATTGTCTACTTCCTCTACGGAGCAAAGCTAACACACACGCTTCCTCTTCTAAATGTTTAGTACAGTAACAAGACGAATACATGCTTTCAAATGTTTACACAGTAACAAAGCTGTAATACAGACATCTTTCTCTTCCTCTGTGCTCATAGCACAAAGCCTTTGCCGAGGTATTCCTCGACGACAGCCACACGCCGGCCAACTGCCAGGTCTCTGTGACGATAAACTCCCCCCTGCTGAGCCTGGTGGTGCGCTTCCCCATCCCGGACCTGCGCTCGGACCAGGAGAGGGGCGCTTGGTTTAAGAAGTCCCTGCAGAAGGAGGTGCTCTACCTGGAGATGGAGGACCTGGAGGTGAAGACAGAGTTCACAGGAGGAAGCTCCCCGGAGCAGACCAAGATGGAGCTCACTTTCCGGGAGCTTAATGGTACGGGGAAAACACACTGGGAGTGACCCTTGACCCCAGCCTCCTTCCCTCTTTAGGATTATTCTAATTGTAATCATTCTGGAGAAACGGCCCAAATTAAAATAAAAGAACGTTCATACTGTTTTCTTCCCCCAGGTAAGTTCCAGGAGCAGAGTGGCCAGCCAGCAGCCCGCTTCCTCAGAGTCTCTCACAACATGGACTCTCACCTGACCACCTCGTCCGACAGTGGAAAGTTTGACTGGCCAAGGTACTGCAATGATTCTTATCAATATTATCTAAGTACTGGAATGATTCATATCAATATTATCTAAGTACTGGAATGATTCATATCTAAGTACTGGAATGATTCATATCAATATTATCTTAGTACTGGAATGATTCATATCAATATTATCTAAGTACTGGAATGATTCACATCAATATTATCTGTAGGTACTGGAATGATTCACATCAATAGGAGCTATTATCTATGGGTACAGTAATGATTCATATCAATAGGAGCTATTATCTATGGGTACTGGAATGATTAATATCAATAGGAGCTATTTTCTATAGGGACTGGAATGATTCATATCAATAGGAGCTATTTTCTATACTGTTTACTAATAACACACAGCAGCGAGTTTGACTGGCTCAAGTACTGGAATGATTCAATAGGAGTTCTTATCTAACACTAATGTCTGTTTGATACACTTGTAAGTATGTGTGATCATTAACGTTTTTCTCCTCTTGTATATAGTTTATTTAAATTTAATTGAAGGAATACATTAGTTTGAATTAGTGTCTGTTTCATAAACTTGTTTGTGATTGTATTATATAACCCATGTCATTGTGGTTGTGTAGAGTGGTTTTAAAGGTAAACCCCACTACATAACCTATGACCTTGTCTTTGTGTAGAGTGGTTTTAAAGGTAAACCCCACTACATAACCTATGACCTTGTCTTTGTGTAGAGTGGTTTTAAAGGTAAACCCCACTAGTTAACCTATGACCTTGTCTTTGTGTAGAGTGGTTTTAAAGGTAAACCCCACAGCAGTTCACTCCATCCTAGAGCGGGTCACAACAGAGGAAGACGAGGGAGGAGAGGATCATTCCCCCGAGGAGGAAGAGGAAGAGGGGGCTGCACACTCGCTGAAGGGTGTCTGTGATTTTGAAAAGCCAGAGCCTTCACCCTTTTCCTCGCGCAGGGTCATGTACGAGAACGAAGAGGTAGGGTCACCTACACAGGGTCATGTAGGAAGAGGTAAGGTCACCTACACAGGGTCATGTAGGAAGAGGTAGGGTCACCTACACAGGGTCATGTAGGGTCACCTACACAGGGTCATGTAGGAAGAGGTAAGGTCATCTACACAGGGTCATGTAGGAAGAGGTAGGGTCACCTACACAGGTTTATGAGAAGGATGAGGCTATGTGTATTTGGGGACATTACGTCTGTTTGAATTGCTCAGTGAAACGATTCTATAATTTTTTTCCTGTCAGATGGTTATTCCTGGAGATGTGCTGGAGATGACAGAGTTCCAAGAGAAAACTATGAACAATTCCCGTTTTATCTTGGAGCTGTCTTTCCCCAACGCCCAGGTGTCTTTACCCAGCAAAACCTTCTATGAGAAACTACACAACAGGTGTGGAGATAGAAGGAGCCATGCATTATTATACTGTCCTTCCAAACAACTGTTTCAGCTAACTTGTGCTGCTGAGTTCTGTGCTGTCAAATGGTATTTTTGTGACATTACAACATAGTATTTTATTGGTGTTTTTTTATTGTGTAGTTTAAATTGTGTTTTTGTTGTGTTGTTTGTACAGAATCAACAATGACCTGTTGCTATGGGAGCCCACTGCCCCGTCGCCCGTGGAGACGGTGGAGAACATTCCGTACGGAGTGGGCCTGTCCGTGGCCAGCCAGCTCATACACACCTACAGCAAGGACAGCTTCAGTCAGGTCCGCTCCACTGGACCCGAGGGTGAGACTCAGGAGCTGGGTTTGAATTTAGGACCGGGGCAAACTCAAACGTACACTGTTGGTATATGGTACTCAATGCGTTTGTGTTAGATATCAAGGTAGGGTTACTGGCTACTACTTCGTGTGTAAATTACTCTTTATCAATTTTTGTAGATTATCAATTAATTCATAAATTAAATATAATAATCGATCAAGGTGATGAAGGGTAATTATTATACGGAGCACCACCAAGCAGAATTTTAACTTAGGATAAAAGCACGGCTCTGCGGGAAACCGAATCAATTTAGCATTAATTTAATAATGTAATAGTTACCTGTTTTTAATCTCAATTCTGAAGTAGCGACGTTCTAATGTTACGAGAATAAATGACT
>JAVQIZ010179651.1:0-13045 GCA_036023535.2 Galaxias brevipinnis
GGGCTGTTATGATTTGTGAGGACTCCCCGATAACATGTCGGCGGGCCTCGGTGAACTATGCTATCCCAGAAACCCCTGCTCTTTGAAGCTACGCAGAGCTGTTTACCTGCTGCTTCGCAGAAGTACAAACCAGGCTTTACACAGCTTCAGTGTGTGTGCTGTGGTTCTACTTAATTAAACAGCGTCAGTGTGTGGTGGGATTTTACTTACACACTTTCAGTGTGTGTGGTGGGATTCTACTTAGAGCTTCAGTGTGTGGTGTGATTCTACTTACATTGTCTATGTACTCAGGCTCCGACACAGAGGCGTCCCAACGGTTGAGAAGGATGAAGATATTTGGCTTAGATATGCGCTCACTCACTTTATGGAAGAAGAGCTTCTCCTACAAACAGTTAAAAATGGTAGAACAGTTAGTAGAGCTTCTCCTACAGACAGTTAAACATGATAGATCAGTTAGAAGAGCTTCTCCTACAGACAGTTAAACATGGTGGAACAGTTAGAATAGCTTCTCCTACAGACAGTTCAACATGTTGGAACAGTTAGAATAGCCACTCCTACAGACAGTTAAACATGGTGAAACAGTTAGAAGAGCTTCTCTTACAGACAGTTAAACATGGTGGAACAGTTAGAAGAGCTTCCCTTAGAGATGGTTAAACAAATACATTTCCAGCATGAACTGGAGAGTTTTTGTTAAAGAATGGTATAGATTTGGTTAGAGAATACACAAAACAGTAGGTCTAAACAAGGAAGAAAAACGAAAGAGAAAATGAATGGGGGTGCCAAAGAAGTTTGTCCACTTTTGACAGACCTTTGTCCACATAAATGACAAAATATTAAAAATACGTATATTTAACTTTTAGTTCTAGCAAAACAAAATGTCATTCATCTTCTGATTGCCAATAGTTTTGGCAAAGATTAGGAAGCAAATAGTGCGGGCATATTTTCTGTCCTTCATCTAGTGCACATAGGCACATCTTACTTGTGTAACAGCTGACTGCTGCAAAACACAATTACTGTGTTCGGAATGGCCTACTATCCTTCCTTAAAATATTAAATATGAACTTATTTTCCAGCATACTTAGAATGTTAATGGTATGCGATTCCGAACTTGGCCGATGTCAGTAGTTTCTCACCGTGTTCATCAGTGTAGACTCAGCATTGCCCACCAACACAAAAACATCAGCATCCAGACAGAACTTGTCGATCCAACTGTCCAGCTGCAGGGTCACGTCTGTCCCAGGACTGAGCGTAAGAAATCACATTTAAAAACATACAAATTGAACATTTATTACAGGAAATCAGTTTAACTGCCAGAATATAATACAAACCTGTCCATCAAAACAAGGTCATCACGCAGCAGCGCGCAGCGTGACTTGGGCCAGAACACCTTCACCAGACTGCCTGAATCCAGAGTGGGGTCCATGTAAAGGGCATGGGCCAACTGGTTCACTGTCTGATAAAGAGTTTAAAATATGTATAAGCAGAATGGAGAATCAACTTTTTATGTTGTGTGAAGTAGTGACGCGATCAATGTTTTCAAATTAAACATGTTGAAAAGACTCCCTCTTTGTGTGAGAATGAGGTACACTACTCTTTCACCACAATCAGAATGGCAAATACATGGCAGGAATTAAACAGTTTTTCTAATATACTGTAATATTTAAGTACAAATGCACAAAACTGTAATCAACATTTTGCAGTGTATGTTTCATTATAACTTAGTTTAGTGAAAACAATGTATTTTGTGTTTGGATACTTCACTACTCTTGAAAGGTGCCATATGTCATATTTACACAATTTTCATTCATAAAAAGGTTATAGAAATTGCTGAGAGATGCTACCGAACAATATTGTGTTCCCAGCCAAAAAACACCCCACATTCCTATTTATTAAGTGTCTGATTTCATGTTAATGATTTGTTTGTTTTGTCTGTTTGATACACTGGTGTCGCCAGTTAGCTGTGCATGTAGCTTTTATGATAAAGTTGCATGGAAAACCACACTAGACAATAAGTCAGCCTGACTTTTGAGAGTAAGCTAACGTTAGCTTGCAATGTTTGGCCATTGCATAGATTTCAAAGAAAGCTTTGATAACACATTCTTGATAGTACTGGCAAACTACACTGAGTTTGTAGGATAACAGGCATGCCAAGAATTTCCTGTCTGCCAGATTCTGTCTGTGCTCCTCCTTTTTGTCAATTGAGTTGTCAATCTCTTTTTTTTATGTTAAAAACGTGAACCACTTTAGAAATTCTTACCACTTCCTAGCAATGCTACCACATGATTACGATTGTTATTATTCAAATTTGAATGTATTTTTTTACCTTTTAACCCCAAATTGCACATAGCTTCATCCAGTTTGCACTTCAGACAGATAGCTGGTTATGTGAGGGTTACTGTCAAGCCAATGTGGGGCTTTGCACTTGATCATACAAGATGTATGCAAGGCCCCACGTTGGCTTGACAGTGTAGTGTTAGTGTTTTGTTTTTGGGGAGCAAATGGAAAAAATGTAAAATAATATAGCACATTAATAAATGACAAGTGGTCAATTGAGTTTTAGTTATATAAGTGAAATGTATTTTGGCTATGCCACCCCTTTCCTACTATCAAAATAAAAAATAAAAATCCTTTTGTTCTCTTCAGGTATTTGTAGACCCATTGGCACGATTGCATTGTTTGATTGATGTGGCTTAGCAGCACTGATAAATGTCCACCTTAACACTCTGCCTGTGGCTTAGCAGCACTGGTAAATGTCTACCTTAACACTCTGCCTGTGGCCTAGCAGTGCTGATAAATGTCTACTTTAACACTCTGCCTGTGGCCTAGCAGTGCTGATAAATGTCCACCTTAACACTCTGCCTGTGGTCGGAGCCCTCAGTGGTGAGGTAGGCCTCTTCTCCGTCCGTGCCCTCTATCCTCAAGAAGCAGTTGGTGGTGTGGCCAATGCCACTGGGCAGCACGCGGTCCTTCAGCATGGCGTTGATCACCGTGCTCTTCCCGTTACTGGTCCTGCATGAGAGCCATTTAGGACGGCCATTTTAGCCATCACGCATCACGGCACAGGGAAAGTCAAAGTGTTATCATTATCGTTTGCAGCATTAAGATTTGGCTGGGAATCCCTAGGCATGAATCAGTGGGGCAAATTCAAGCATTTTTCATTATTGGAATATGTAGAACGACCCATTTCTTGAGCACTTTGTTATTCCCTGGGAGGGGCATACCTCAGGCTTAGCACTACACCACACTAGAGCCAGGACAGTGTGTTGTTACTCTGCATGGTTCTGCCCTGACAGGACAGTGTGTGTGTACTCTGCATGGTTCTGACCTGACAGGACAGTGTGTGTGTACTCTGCATGGTTCTGACCTGCCAAAAAACGCCACCTTCATGTGTCTGCGAGCCAGGACCTCCCGGATGGTGGCCAGTTTAGTGGCACAGGTCTGGATCTCCAGCCACTGCTCCTCTACCGCTACCTGCTCGGCACTGTGCCACGACTCTGAGATTAGACACAACCACACACACCATGTCACAGAGTTCTGTAGATTTTTTTCATAAGGGATTTATGGAATGGTTTACAGTTAAGGTGACATAGGTTAGTCATTATGTAACTGAAGGCAAGAGTTGGCTAACAACCACGGCTGCATATTCTTACCCTCCACGAAATTAGAGCCATCTTTAACATACTCCAAGAGCTGATCAAAGATACCATTAATCGTTCTCTTTGCCACCACAAAATGTCGGAGGGGTGAGGGATTCCCCTGATCCATTTTCACTTCCTGCCAAACAAAATTTTCATTACAAATGAGCATTATGTTTAGTCAGAGAAGAGTAGAGGCATATGAACAGAAGATATTGAAACAATAAGTGTCACAAGCATACATTGCTTGTATATTTATTGTCAGCAAATGAGTGCTCACCTTTGCTGTGAGAGATCAGCGGTCATGATATGTCCATCAGACTCATAACAATGGTCATGAACGTTGATGACCTCGTTTGCCCAGTAGCTTGTTTAACAGTGGTCTCTAAAGCTCCTATAGCGATCTGTCTGGTCTGGGAGTGCACATCCTCAGCAGTGTGGTAAGGAGTCAGTGTGTGCTTTCTGCCCTCTGCTCACAGACAGAAATGGCTAATCCTCTTAGCCACGACTTATTAAGGTTAGGTGGTTCAGACTTTCTCTATTTACCTCCTCTATACCTGTCTGAATCAGGTCCTGCCATAGGTGTGTGTGTGTGCTTTTGTAGAACATGAAGATTTAAGAGAGATACAGCGAAAGACAGTAACAATGTTAGATCTGGTGATTAGTTAGAGCAAAAAGAATATAGATTGAGATAAAAACAGTAGAAAAGAATTGGGACACTTTTCTCAAACCTGTATTCAAAATCACCAGACACGTTATCGTCTTCTGCTAGGATTTTATTTTCCATCCCTTCTTCTCTAACTGATTATCTTCCTTTAGTTCTGACACATCACAGATAATGGATTATTTAAGTGCATGTTGTACCTACCAACTTTATCAACACTGGCATATGCAGCACATATGCCAAATAAGTAAAAAGCAAAGATTTAATTGTCCAAATTAAATAAACAAAATACATTTAATTCAATATAAATCATACATTGACATGTTGAGACAGATTAGCACTTTTACATGAACCAATTCAAAAAAGAATGTGAACATGAGCATGAACTTGACCTCCTAGAGGCTTTTTCCTCCATCCTGATTGTTTGTTCCATTGCTTTGGATTACCCTAACCTAACCCTGACCCAACTTCCACAGGAGCTCCTAGGGCCTTTTTCCTCCCTCCTGATTGTATGGTTCATTACTTTGGGTTACCCTGACCCAACTTCCACAGGAGCTCCTAGAGGCTTTTTTTTCTCCCTCCTGATTGTTTGGTCCAATACTTAGCACACCATTTAAAAAGGTTTTTCCTTTAGAATCCCCTATATACTACTATAAAATGCATCTGCAGCATCTGAAGATGTAACAAAACCATATATGTATTGTAGCTTGCTGCAAGAAATAATTTAAAATGCTATCCTAATGTACTTGATAAGCACACCCCAGTAACGTCTCATTGATATAACAAACTGTAGATTTAAGGATGGTTGCTGGTTTAAAATGTATGATAAGTAAGGGTTTCCAGTGCTCAACATTCCCGTCCATGCATGGAGATTAATCAGTCTACACTTCCCACAGACAAACAGGTGACAGCTCATAACAGCTTGTTATTCATTCTGAATGTACACTTTTTATACATTTTATACCCAATATCATTACGTGAGTAATCAGGAAGCTGACATATTTTATTAATTAAAACCATTCAGTTGACCCACAGGTCAGTAACAATCATAATGATTATACTCTAATCCTCTCAAATTCAAGCAGATGTATTGGCACTGTATTGGCAACCCCCACAGATGTATGACTTTCATGGGAGCTCAGACCCCTTCTTACAGGAGCCCAGGTCCCACTGGCTCCTACATAACTCGAACCCTGTCAGAAGTTATAGTTAGTGTGTCCCATGTCCCTCTTGCTCCTCTTTCCATATGTAGATTTGGGCACCATGGTGGTCCTCTGCAGGACTGGTGTGTGTGGACAGTGCAGTGTCACAGAGGGCTGCAGTGGCTCTTTAGCTTCTGCCACCCTGACGGTATTGTTCCCGTACAGTCTCCTCTCGTACTCCAGCAGCTGGGCCCAGAAGCCTGCGTTGAGCCGGACGTATGGTCGGCTTTCCTGCACCCAGGCATGGGCCTGACGCAGGTTCACCCCCCTGTGGCGCATCAGGTAGGCCATGACCAGGGCCGGGGACCGGCTCATTCCGGCAACGCAGTGCACAAGCGTGCCCCCTGTCCAGTTGCCATGGATACAGTCAGCGACCCTGTCAAAGTGGTCACTGAGGCGTGCACTGGGAATGTCGGAGACAGACACACGGACACACTCGACGCCTGGGTAGACAGGACTGGGATGGGTGACGGTAGCGTTGACAATGAGGGTGATGCCCTTACGGGAAACGAGGGCCCGGTTTAGAGGCCCATCAGCCCCACTCAGGAACAGTTTGGGGGTGATTTGAGACAATGCCATGGGGGCTGCCAAGGACAAGACACAAACAAAATATTAACTGTTTACTGTCCCAGTGACATGCTGTAGTGATCAGTAAAGAAAAACAACCAAATATGTTACTTGTAGAGAATGATAGTGTGCCAGTTGTATTCTTCATTCATTGAAAAGCAGTATAGGTATTATTTATTAATTATCATTGACTTTGCGTGAGCTTAGAGTTATAAGGTTCCATCTCTGTTTAGGCTACTTAAAGGGGCCCTATTATGCTTTTTGAGTTTTTCCCTTTCCTTTAGTATGTTATATAGCTTTTTGTGCATGTAAAAGGTCTGAAAAGTTACAAAGCCCATAGCCCACGCCAAAGGGAGCTACTCTCTTTTACCGAAAACACTGCTCCTGAACTGCCTGACATGCCTCGTTTGTAGTCCAGCGTTTTCTTCCGTAACTTATCTACGTCACTAAGCCACATATTTGAATGATGTTTGGCACGCCCTCAACCAGAGCCAGTCAGAGCGGAGGCCGGGTGGTTTCAGCATGTCGTGAAAACGCTGTTTTGGTAAGCGTGAAGGCAAATTCCCTTTGTTTGGCCAGCTGACCAATCAGAGCAAACTGGGCTCATCGGGAGGGGGGCCTTAAAGAAACAGGAGCTATAACGGAGCGTTTCAGACAGAGGGTGAATAGAGGTGCTGCAGATCCAGGCAGTTTGGATAAAATAAATTGTTCATTGAACATTAAAACACGTAAACCTATTCTAGTAGAACTCCTAACTAAAGGTATAATTCTGACAATAAGCATAATATGGCCCCTTTAAGAGATATTGAGGATTAAAGTTGTCACATCTAAGATGGCAAAATGGGTATGTAGTTCTTATTTTATGATTTACTGACCCCAAAAAAATAAAAAATGAAAATAACACCACAGGCATTAAGAAACACCCAAATGTTCAAAATGTGCAAAAAACTACATTTCGACAAAAATAGAGATGGAACCTCACGTTTTGATGTGCTGTCTGTCAATGTGTGAGTCAGACTGTGTGTTTAAATCGGTAATCCTTTTAATGCATCTTAGCTGTACTTTTAAGATTATACATGTCTGTGTCTTACCTGCTCCCTTCAGTAGCAGCTGTCTGTGGGAGTGTGAATCCCTGTTCCCCATGGTTATATGTATTAGAGGTTCCTGTCGCTGCTCTCACGCACACATAGCCAAACAAGGCTGTAGGTCGTATGACCAATGAAGAGACAGATTATTTTAGATGACACCAGCTGTTGGGGTTCTCAAGCACATACTCCCTCCACTGAAATACTCCGTACTGCTTCCCTAATGTTCCTTTATAAAGCTAGCAACAAATTATGCAATTCCCAATAAGACTGCCAGCTGGTAATTAAAAATACTTCATCGAACAAACTGGGAGAAACTATATCCTTTTATTATGATACCTTTATAACATGTACATGTTCAGTACCCTGGCTGGGCCTTTAAGTGGGACAGATAGGTCTACAATAATAAGCCTGAATTACAGTTTCCTTTTAAAAAGATACATTTGTTTTTGCTATTCTTACTCTCAAAAGTTGGTCATATTTTACATTGCATAAACTCTTGTAACACTAAAGTCTATGGTTACTTCTTTTGATGCGTAATGATGTTGCATATTTGTAAATAGTCTTTAGTATTTCAGTCTAGGTTTCCTAATGTTGCTTGCAACATGTCACCAAGCAAGGTAGAAGGTAAAGCTGCCAAGTGTCTGTTTATTGTAAATCTCTGTCTAAAGGGCGTAGAACACCGAGCCTAACCACCCTGCCAACCCTTCTACATGTGTTACTTCCATCCGCCTCAAGGTTTGACCACCCTGCCGACCCTTCTATCTGTTACTTCCATCCAAGGTTTGACGCGTTGTGCATTCTGAGATGCTTTTCTGCTCGCCACAGTTGTATAGAGTGCTGAACTGAGTTACTGTAGCCTTTCTGTCAGCTCAAACCAGTCTCGGCTTTCTCCATTCACCTCGCTCATCAACAAAGCGTTTTTGTCAGCACAACAACCTCTCACTGGATGTTTTTCTTTATTGTACCAGTAAACCCTAGATACTGTTGTCCCAGGAGATCAGCAGAAATACCCATCGTCTCCCAGGGGGGTAAAAGTATTGATTTATTTATTATATTAATTATAATTTAAATACAATTTGCATGGCAATCCTGCATTATACACCTAACCTCAACCTTATCCTAACCTCAACTTCAACATAATGGTAAATATAATGCCTACACAGCAAACATATCAACACAGACGTCAACAATCGGATTCTTGTACATTGCATCTCCTCTCCTATTAAAATCCCCTTGGCTCTAGTAATCAGTGCTACTTTACGGATTTAAGTCCCAATAACAAACTGGTATTGTTTATCTTGTTTTATGTCTAATCGGAGAGGAATGGCATTGAGCCCAAACTAGCATAAGAGAAACTTGAAGATTTGATTTTGATATTGAGAAAAAATGTGCTTAACTGTTTGATGATAGTGCCTCGTCTGGTGTAGCTGGCAACTGCCACATCAGGTATATGGTTTGAAACAAGGTGTACAGCCTACACTGAAGACGGTGGGCCGAAGGTGTTTTTCATGTTGCTGATTGATCTCCATCAATAGAGTAAACCATCTTGGCTGGTTTGGATGGTGGGATCTCAAATAATTCTATAAAGTCTACAAAAATGTGTTGGTAGCTCTGACTTTAACTTTAAATTGTCAGTCTGCTCAGTCAAATCGCATGATAGCTCTAGTGTTCTCCGCTCAACCACAACAGGTTCCAGGTCAGCTAAAGAAAGCATTCTATTGGCAGTGCCTTGGTCAGGGCACTGGTAGGAGTATTAACCCTGACATGTTTTTTGATAGTGGGAGGAAACCAGAGAACCCAGTGGAAACCAACACAAACGTAGTGAACATGCAAACTCCACACAGAAAAGCCCTTGGGTCAGCTGGAGTTCGAACCAAGGACCTTCTTGCTGTGAGACAGCAGTGCTAACCACTGAGCCATCTATAACATGCACATCTCCTTCCAACCAAGTGCCGCTGCAGGAATACAGACATGGAGAATCTTCAGCAATGTGAAACATTGACATACGGTAATCTGCTTTTTGCAGCGGAGGCACGCAAGGATGAAAACCTGTAACAAAAACATATGTAGGCTAGATCTTGTTGCCTCAGAATAAAAATATATAATCATAGATGTTACAGAAAATACACTGTATTTCTGTCAAAAAAGATTAACGAGACTGCACAGGGAGCAGCCAGTCTCAGAATGGATACATTCATTTCTGCACAACCGTAGTAGAGGAGAGGTCATTAAGAAAACCGAAGGTGCTCAAGCTTTCAAAGCAAATCGCCCTGTTTAAGAAATGGGCACATGAAACCGAAGGAATTGACATTGCCTCTTACAAATATTGTTCCTTAAAAGTGAGACTACAAAAGTCCTATCATCTTCTGAAGTTTCAGAAGTTGTCAAGACATGACTTTATCTAGGTTGAGGATTGACACCACATGAAATGGTCCAAGAAGAAGTTGCGACCGCCAAATTATCTTTGTCATCAGCCTCGAAATCATCATCATCATCATCATTATCAGATGAAGATGACACAACAAATGACAGATGACACAAATGAGATAAGACTCCTGTTTCATGCAGCCATGCTACTTCCCCCAGCCCCGGTCAACATCTTGGAGCTTGTGTACCGCTCTTGTACAAAAACAACCACTACGTCAATGTCAATGCCAAATGTATTTATAAAGCATATTTAAAAACAACAACAGTTGACTAAAGTGCTGTACAATCAAGAAATTAAAAGTAAATGCAATAAAACAACACAATAAAACACAAAAACTAGTTAAAACAACATAAGATATAAGACAAAGAAAGGCAACTCTCATACAATGTGAGAAAAGGGAGATGCACATTGAACAAGCTACCATGCACAGACGTGTGTCCTTGTTTGGACAGTGTTAACATATCAAACTAGGCCTAACCTGGTACAACATTGTTACCTTTCTCACGTTATATTAAAATTTGTTAAATTAAGCCTCGTATTGCATCTGATAGGTAAACAAAGTTTTTAATTTGTATTTGACCATTACATGAAGTTTTGCATCCCTCCGATAATGGCTGCGCGACGTGGTGCACCTGCTGCACAAGTTGCTGCAAACACTTCCTCAACTCAACATAACAAAATAGAATTAATGTTAAAGTTTGAACTCATCAGTGGCGACTGGCCAATAGAGGGCGCTAGGGTACCACCCTCCCTGCTGGAAGGTTGTTTTTTTTTTTACCCCAATTTTTTTTTGAATAAACAATAATTAAATTTTTTAAGTATGTATGTGTTTCAAATGCACAATAACATGTTCTACACAAAATATAAATCATTATAATTGGGGTAAAATTAGCTGACTGTTCATCCCCTCCCTCTCTTTTTCTATTCTGGGGCACTAGAAAAAGCACCCATTCAGTGCAGCAGCACAGCCAATAGCTGACACAAGAAATACACATAGCAACATTAGCGATATAAATTTGGCCAATCGAACCTGATGCCAAAGGGCGATAAATTTAGCGCCCCAAGTAGAGTCAGCCTGTGTGGTGGAGGACGTTGGTTTGCGACCTGCCATTAAATCAAGAGAGAACAGGACAATGATGAATGCAGCTACTCAAAATGCAAGATATTAGTCTCCCTCTAATTCAAAATGATCTATTCATAAAATTCCATTTGAGAGAAGAACCTTGGTGGAGAAAATACGAGTAAAAGAGCTTGGCCCAGAGCAACCTGACATCAAGATTAAACAACAGGCTAGTGAAAAAAATAATGCTCTGGCTATGCTCTCCACAGGGAGAAAGATTTATCAAAACATCCCTAACTTGAATAATTATGTAATTGACAGGTTGAGAAGACAGAATGGCCAAATTCCTTTACAAATAAGATGCCAGATACACACAAAGTTCCTCTGACCCCATTTGTTTTTGCATATAGTTGACTTTAGCATAACATTTTTGTTGTGTAAGAATCATGCCTCACATTTTTTATATTGGCATTTAATAAATACTTGCTATTTCACAGAACACTGGTATCCTGCAGTTAAAATTTAATTGTATTGGTGAAGCTGACTCAATTTGGCACATCCCCACCTAGAATATTTTTCACCAGCCGCCACTGGAACTCATGTAAAGTGTTAGAAATACCTAAACCTGTTTTTCTTGTTTGGAAATGAACGTCCTTTGTTGAAATAAACGTTTTAGTGAGTAATTTAATATCATGTGAGAAAGCCAAGGGCAAAGTAATGATCACCCAACATTCTACACCAGACAGGAATAAGAGACAACTGCAGAATAAGTGTAAGTCATGTAATAGGTTGCCTCACTGCATCAAAGATGTAACAAAGTATTAAATTGCAATTAAAATTTTTTATATGAATATGAAATTACAAACCTTACCTGACAGCAATTCCCACAGACTCTGAGCTTTGGTTGTCAGTTCAATTCATCCAAACCGCTTGTTTACTTCCTACTTGAACTAATACCATTGGCAGACTTCAAGTCAGGTGACAATAGAACGTGTATGTGGTTGTGTTGTATTTCCTTCTGTTTTCTCCTTTGCCATTCCCTTCATACAGATCTGCCGCCTGCTTCCCGTTGGTTCCCCTTCCCTCATCACTCATCTACTGACGGACCAATCCGGAGATAGTCCGTCTCCCATAAATTCTCCCCGCCTCTGGTGTCCGAGAGAGGAGGCAGAGCCAAGGGGAGTTGAGCGCGCGAATGAGGCATGGGCTACGGTCGAATTCCTCAATAAAGTACGTCCTAATGACTTTCCCTATACACTTTTCGTTAACCCCGATGAAAAATGTCATGGGAAAGATATGAAGGATAATTCATAAGGACTTAGGAGAAGACAATGACGTTGCTAAAGGAATCCGACTGCACTTACACCAGGCTACATGATCATGCGACGGTGGTTTCGTGGGTCGTTTGTGTTGAATCCACGTCCCGTAGATTATTGTAGCCTACAAAAAGCGCATCTTAACTACTTCTCCGGTGCGTTGTCACCATGTTGTTTCCTAGCCTATATAAACGTGCGGGCAAGCCAGAGAAATATACTAGCCTACTTTATTACCAATGTTACGACCCCTCAGCTGTACGGGTAGTCTATGGCGCTGAAGGACCGAACATATTCCAGAGTATGCCGTGCGGAATGAAATGTGGACACAAACACAATCCAAGAGTGTAAAATTACTATGCATTTATTAACAGATTAAATAAATAAAAAATAGCATACCACGACTAACGAACAGTGTCAGATCAAAGAAACAAACAAAAACTCTAAGCTGCCTATCACACGCTTGCTATATAAAAATACAAGAGGTGACACTGCTCCTAAACTGATGAATCTATTCAGAGAATACACTGCATGATGCTTTAAATGTATGCCTCTCGGGCGTCTAAACTAGCCGTGCTCCGAAACAAAAGAAAGCACAGTACATCATACTGGCAGAACACACTATATATCAAAAAGGCGAAACCAACAAAAACCACAGTACAGTGTAATGGGAAAAGGAGGGTGGAAATCAAGGGGGTATTAGGCGAACACAAAAACTAAGAAAATCGATGTACTTCGATGTACGATAGCCTAGACAGAACATTGACAAACCATTAACGAACCGGAACAAACACTCTAAAGATCTCGTGGGACACAGAACTGGACAGGGATAAACCAACGAATGCAACTGACACGAAACACCAAACAAGACAAACCTTAATAACGAGAGAGGGACCCTAACCCTAACCTACAAACACTCTTTCATAGGCAAATGACTAACAATTTCTCGCTCTCTCAGGGTCGATTCCAACCGATGTTAAAGAAGGGTACTTCATGAAGGTTCCTCTGCGAGTGGCCACTTTGTGGCGTTTTATTCGTCATCATCGAGTGGACACTTGATGGAGAGGCAGGGAGCCGAGGTGGGACTT
>JAVQIZ010179666.1:0-16340 GCA_036023535.2 Galaxias brevipinnis
CCCCCCCGGGTCTGGCTCCAGGGGGTAGCCCCGGTTTCCCTATTCCGGGCGAGGTGCCACAGTGCCGTTTGTTCCGCTTCATTGCGGGTCTTTGAATGACGCTTAGTCTGGACCCTCCCCTGGGACCAATTTGCCAAGGGGGACCCTACCAGGGTCTACTGCCCCCGACAACACAGCTCCCATGATCACAGGGACACTGAAACCCCTCCACCACATTGAGGTGGCGATTCTACGATTGAAAAGGAACATTATAGATTTACTCTGATTTGTACATGAACGATGCTTGGGATTAAATAGATATTGAGCAGACATCATATTTATAATTGGTTCTTTTTCTTACAGTTTACCTTTTCACAGCTTTTTTTTCTTTCTTTCTTTTTCATTTTAGCCCTTTCAATGCCAGAATGTCAGAATGTTTGTTTCCAATGCTCCTATTTGAGAGTAGTATTTTTAGTGAAAGCCTACTAGAAACTGAATATATTTTATGCTTGTTCAAAGTTTAATGGACAAAAACACATACATTTGTGTGCCAGGTATTCCATCTACCACACATTTGCTATAAATCTTATTTCAGTCAGGACAACTTATGATAGGTTTAACAATTCATTGCAGTAAATGGTAATACATTGAAGTAAGGCATTAAGGGAATGCTGCTCTGATTGCTTCCCCGCATGGGGTCTTATACAAATGCTAATTGAACAACCATTGGTATGGAGTAGATATCTGCAGAATCTTCCATCGGATACTGGTGGTGGTGGGCAGCAGCAAAAGCAGGAGAATAGTGTGGTGCAGCAGTGAGCGAGCAGTTGTAGGAGCAGTGTGGTGAGTGACTGCGGTTTAGTAGGCTGCGTTAAACTATTGAGCGACTGGTTGATTGATGTAACGTGGATAAATGCTGTGTCTGAGTTGCCTGCCTGAACTAGTTCTGCCAAGGCATCGCATCATGATGTTCTAAAATCTGTCCACATAAGGCAGATACAGCTTGTCTACAGAAGCAAAGTATTTAATTTCCTGTTTAATTCCATGTAAACATGCCCCCTGTGACAATTCTCTGTATTTTGTTCATCTACCCACATGCAATTAAATGCTAAATCATCTAATTGTCAGTCTGACCTTTTCCCCTGCATCTCAATATTCATGCTGCTAAAAGGTCCATGTTGACCCGGTCTATTGTAACTAGACAGCTGAGATTAGATGTATTTTACAGCAGCATCACTTTGGAAGAGCTAACTGGTGCTGTGGGGACAATTTGCAGGCACACGAGAGGGAGAGAGGATGATGGCACATGTTTTTGCGATAGAAAAGCAGTTGCTAGTTCCACATCACTTAAATAATTGGTGAGGCTGGAACACATATTTCAAAGTATAGAAGTGGTCTAGTAGATTGATAAATACTGTAATGGATATGGTTACAGCTATGTGCAAATGACTGTGCCCATCAGTGTGTGATGCATATTGTATGGTGGTCGGGGAACTGAAGTTAAAGGGGGTCTATGAAGTTCACCTAATGACTTCCTATGGGATTGGTAAGACCAGGTCAGTCCTGTTCTAAGGGACACACAGGTAACAGGACAGAAAAAAGCATACCCTCAGGTGATTGGGTAATTGAGACCAATCAAACAGCCCTCTTCTCCGAAAGCTTCCGACCAGAAGCATCATCTGGGGACCTTGTAGACTGCTGCTGTTCTTACACTCCTGCTGCTGATGATTAGACTATATCCCTTAGATTTACCTTCCTCTTATATTCACATGGCCATTGTTAAGAGCCTCCAGCTCCATGCTTTCCGACAATGATCTACTAGCCACTCCTCAGGGACCACGGGCTGAACAAGTTCAGACAGGAAGCAATTACTGGCAGAGCAGGTAGTAGAGGGATTTCAGCAAGGACGTAGCCTTAAATGACCAACCGTTTACACCTACTAATGAAATCATCATCAGTCCGGGTGTGGGGCGCTGCTGCAAACAATCCTTTGGTTACTGCAAGCCCAGATACAACTTCACCCTTGTTGCACAAACCCAAAGAAGGATGCAGAAATTATACTCTCCCTATACGGGGGAAGCTTCTCGTCCCTCGAGACTTCGCCTATGCCCCGCTTGTTTCCATCCCCCCTGGGAACAGGACCTGAAGCAGCTGCGAACCGATATGGTTGGTTTCCTCGTGGATTCGCTACGGCTCTCATGTGTCCCTCGTCGGAAAGGAGAACTACACCTTGCTACCCACCCCGTGCCTATTCCTCTGTCTCTGTGAGGTGCATGAGCTGCAGGCCAATCCCACCCCATGCCTTAACCTCTGTCTCTGTGAGGCGCATGAGCTACATCCCAATCCCACCCCGTGCCTTAACCTCTATCTCTGTGAGGCGCACGAGCTACGGGCCTGGAGGCCCCCTTTCAAATGTGCTTGATCTCTTACTTTCTTCCCTGTGTACTCACTAGTCCTATTCCCCCTACCACAACTTGTGTACCATTTTCCAACAAAGGAATAGGACCTTGGGTGTTTCTTACATCCATGTTCAAGAACAACCACCTTCTCCTGTGTGCAGCAGAAGAGACGTTTCCGCGGTCAGGAAGCTGTGGGAGGGAGGCCCCATTCACACACTTGCAGTTGCCGAGGGGCTGCCGCTCTGGGTGTCTGTGTGTGTGAGAGGTCTAAGCGCACCTGTTCGAAGGCTGCTGTGGCTTTAAAATATGACAAAACTACTTTTGTAGTTAGAGCCCAAGAGGAGACCAAACTATAAGGTAATTAATGTCAGTCTCAGAGGCTGGTAATTATTTCCCCAAAAAAAAGAAAAAGGTTTTAATTAGCGAAGCACAGAGTACCAGGTTACGACATCTACATGCACATGTTCTTTTATGTAAGATAAATTGGAGCAATGGTACATGGATATGTGTATGTCAAAATAGCGATAGCAGATAAAAATAGCAGCAAAGCAACAATAAGCCAAACACACAGAACATTAATGGCAAACACACAGAACATTAATGAACTTGTCTAAGAGTTAAAAAACACGCCATGTATTGAGCATTTAAGATGCCTTACTCAGTCTCAAGATTGTGTGCCCCAATCGAGGTCAGAATAGGCTCCTGTTCGAGACATTCTTGTTGGATAAGAGGTGCGTCCCGCGAACGGGTGGGGCATTGGTCACCAGTAACTTCACTTAACGTAAGGTTAGCTCAGATAGGGTCCTGTGACTGCGCCCGAGCAAGATAGGATGTCAGTCCCCAGATAAGAGCTTAACCCACGGTTTGCTCTGATCTAGTCTAAGACTGTGCCCAACGAGAGCTTTGAACTTTCAATATTTAAAGGTATTCTAACCCTATGGCCCCTCCTTTGAACCTCAGACAATTGTAAAAATACTTTATCAAAAGACTGTCTTGCTGCATTTCTCCCCAGCAACAACCTATTTTACATGTGTTTTACCATATTTGGTCAACAGATCAGCAAAGCCTTTCTCTCTTTTTTCTAGCTTGACCACATTTCCTACCTATGGTAAGCTTTGTCAGCGGAAATATTTCTATCTTACACAGAGATTTACATCTTTGGCGGTTGCACAACACCCTGCAGACAGAGCAGCACATGGAAGGGTGTGTGTGTGTGTGTGTGTGTGTGTGTGTGTGTGTGTGTGTGTGTGTGTGCGTGGTGGGATGGGAGATTGGCAGAGCTGTTGGAAGTCAAGCGTGTCTTGGCACTAAATTAATCTGCCTGCAGGAATAGGGCACTCATGAGAGTCCTGCTAAAACCTCTAATACGCAGCCCGCCACGCTGCCTGGGCCGAGGCCAGACTCAAAGCCCAACACAAAAGACTACCAAAACAAAACCCAGAAAAGTCATTCTGCCAAGGCAACCATTGCTGAGGGAGAGACTGTAAACGCATTTACATTTGGGACGTCTTTTCCTCTTTCACATAAACAAATATGGCATTATATCGGAAATATAATAACAACCATTATCAGATATGCCTATTTTACTGAGCATCAATCTAATCTGTTTAAGAAGAAGCTCTCTGAGCATGAAACCTTCCCCAAATTACATCCAGTGGAAGTAATAATGAATGTTTAGACCTAAAACAAAAGTAATTAAAAGTCAAATTACCACCTGCATAGTATAACATTTTGATACCTCAAAACTTGGATCTGCAAATCAATTCAAATTTCCTTGGCTGGCATGAACAATTCCAGTGATTTTTAGGACACCTATATTTTCATGTAGATATGTCATTATGTACTTTTGCCCCCCGCTTACTTTTCACTACCTATCAGGCTATCATTTTTATAAATGGATTGGGTTCATAACTTTTAATACACATTCAGAGACTACAGCCCTTGTGTAAAAAGCCAGTAGGCGGGTTTAAGCGCTTAGAGTTCTGTAAGTGCATTTACAATAAAAGTGTTCTCTGACACTTCAGAATGATGGCTATTAGACACCACAGGATCCCAACCAGCTAATGTCCAGAGTTGATGGACTCACCGTCAAACCAGCAGTTGAACCTTGACCTAGCCAAGATATTTTTTCGCCCACTTGCCTCCCACCATGCTCCTGGATGAGACCATTCTAACAACAGGCTGACCTCGAGCGCTTGACCCCAGTCAACTAAAGATGAGTTGCTGTTCTCAAAGAGACATTAGCAACCTGTCTGTGTGTGTGAGGGGTGGAGGGTTACAGTGATGTGTGTGTGTGGGCTTTGCTCCATTATGGGCAGCCATTCATCATGCTCTTCAGTCATCAAGGACAGATCAAAACCTCTCTCACAAATCCGACACTGGAGAAAACACATGGACACTAATGGAAGGCGCTCAGCACTTCACCTCTGTGATGAAGTTTTGTTTATTTTTAAGATTGACAGACAGTTCAACAATAACCATATTATAGCCTGTTCAGTACTAAAGAGGATTTGAGAAGAGTGGGCGGAAAAATAAATCTCCTTCTGGCACAAACAGGTGGTTTGCTACCTGACGACCATTATATTCAGTTGGATTGACAACCGCTGATGGTAACGTTTAACTGTGGTATAATGGACGCAGTCAAATCCACACTGACATACCGTGTAACAGGTGAAAGAGAGGGACAGGTTAAAGAGATGGAGTAAGCTTAATGGTGATAGCCCAGTAAAGTGAAGGGGAGAGAAAGGGAAGGGGCACGGGGGAAAGAGGAAAGCTCTCCTGCTTCTTAGCATGGTGAGTCTGTTCACAGTATCTCACAGTACATACAGGAAGAGAGACTCTGATTGTTTTCAGAGAACATTTGCGTGGAGAATTATGCAAAGCAGCTTGGGAAAACATAATGAGAGTAAGAGTGAAGATCCTCAAGGGGGTCAATGGGAGTTCAGTTAAAATAATATAAAAATAACTGATACAAGGGATCTTGTCCTGTTGGCTCATCGGTCTAAAGGCACATACCACAAAGGTCAGTCCTTCATGCAGCGTCCTGGGTCCTCTCTCTCTCTCTCTCTCTCTCTCTCTCTCATTTCTTGTCTACCTACTGTCCTTTCAAATAAAGCAATTACATTTCCTTCCAAAAAATATCTTCAATAAAAAAACAGTTATCTTGTCATCGTGCACCTTAATAGTGTATTTGGAAAAGGTTGTGGGTAATTGAATTCTACAATATGAGCAAAACAATTCACCCAGAATACCAAGGTTTCATTCAAAGTAATTAATCTAATGTGAAACGATAGTGACCGGGGCCAGTGTGCTTGAGAAGCTGGGAGAAAAGTGTTGACGAATACATAGAAACTAGCACACTAGAAAACAAAATGAGACTAATGTCCGTGGGGTAATTATAAATGTAATCTTTATTCCGAGGCTTTTCTACTGATGGTGGATATTTTGTGGAGAAAATAACGTTTATTTCCCCATCAGTATGCTTCAATCAGTCAGATTTTGCTGCTGAAATATCCTAGTTTTGGTATGTTGAAGCTAAATTTGTAAGGCCTACTTGACTAGGCCCCTGCATGGAAAAGTTGATTTAGGCAAATAATTTTATTTTAGAGGCTCCTGTGGAAAGTTAAATAGATCACACCAATGGATGACATAAGTATTGGTGTGCATGGCAACATACAGTGTAGTATATTTCATTTCTGACAACTCATCTGTATATGTGACCAATCTGAAATACACTTTCTGTTCTTTGAAAGAGAATTACAACTGCTTGAAACAAGGCTCTACTATTGAGGGAGAAAAAGATCCTCCCTTGATAAAATATGAATTCCCCTTTTAAGTGAAATTTGAATTCTTTATGGCACATGTGCCAGTTTCCAGTCTGACAGGAAGCCTCTGTATTTGTCACAAGGCTGGGGGACTGGTCATAGATCTCACTGTGCTTATGAGATGTTAGCCATCCCCTCTGAGCAATCTCTGTCTAATTAAAGGGTGAGAGCTGAGGAGGAGCAGAGTGAAGGCTGAGCCTCAAAGGACCCATGAGGAAGTCTCTGGATTAGGCTGCCGGATCAGGACAGACTCACATACACGTACAAATGCACACAAAGCTTTGTCTGTAAACATGCACGCACCACGATACACACTCATACACAAGAGGTTCTGTCCCTATTGGACAAAGCCTTAACTGTAGAATGAGAAGAGTGGGTCATCATACATATACCTGTACATCCTAATTGCCTGCTGTCTTCATCAGCACCTCCTTTTCACTGGCACAGAGAGAGAGGAATGCCTGTTTGACTCAAAGATGTGGGGTTCCCTGCTGCTGGCTGGAAATAGCTAATTATGTGCCTTCACTGTCAATGGTGTCCTCAAACAGCAGAGCAGGAGAGACAGTAAGAGAGCGAGATGGATGGATAAAGGGAGCTAAACTGAAGGCAGAAAGAACATGGAGGAACACAGGAGGAGGCCACACTCCTACACCAGCCTATACCCCATTTACCGGCCTACATGAGCTCTGTCTATCACTGCCAACAGTCATATCAGTATAGTACAGTCCCCCTCCAGGTCCCAGGATTTTGCCTGTTAGCTTTTAGCTGATTGATCAGAGCCCCTCCCCCCTCCCCCTCGTTTTAATTCGACAGAACCCCCACACTTGCACCTCCCCTCGCTTGGTTGCCGGAAGTCCCACAACCCCCTCCTATCCCATACATTCAGCCCTCTGCCAGATCCATCTTCATCAGGAGCACCATATCAATAAGACTGTGTAAATTGGGGTCACACAGCCAACACTTGCACTTGTAACCTTATATCATCATGACAGCTCTGTAGATTAGAAAGCCAATAATCTTAAGGGGCCAATGAGTGACTATAACAGAGAAGGACATTCAGTGGGGGGGCACAGCTTTTCTCCATCCAATGTTATTTGACTGCTTTTGTCAATGGTGGGAAGTGTTTGATTGAATTTATGTCTACAGGAGAACTGAGAACGTTTGCCTGCTGGACGAGAACAAAACGTTTTCATTATTACTGATATTTTTTTGATTATTTCAAGCATACTTTATGTAAAGCCACACATTTATACTAAGGAATTCCAACTTCTGATAAATGTCTACAGACACTGTAGGAATGATTAAAATCCAGGAGCATGGTTGATCATGCATAATAGCTGATAATGCCAGAAAACCAAGGACCAAAACATTTCAAAAGAGTATTCAAATTACTCAGTGCCGAACAAATTCCTGGTAATAGAACTTTAGGTGAAAGGTCGTATCATGGAATCATTTGAGCATGAAATTAATTCTAAACCTTGATAGAGTTTCCATCTCCGGAGATAAATGGGCATAATACATTTAACAAAAGCCTGTGGTGCTCAGTCCTGCTCGCTGAAACAGCCTTGATGGCAGACACCCTCACCTCTTCCTCTCCTATGTTGACGGCGCCTCTCATGGCAGTTTGTAACGTAAGCTTACTTTTTTCAGCCTCCATTCTGGCTCATTAACTTTGATCACATCCTTCACACTCTTCATAGAGTGCCACAACAGATTTTAGTGAGTGCATTAAATATATAAATGAGCTTTTCTTGAGTTTGAAAACAAGATACATGTCTACCCCGACATTTTAATCTCTATGAGTACTCTAATATCTAAATTGAAAGGTAGGAGCAATAACATAAACTCGATAGAGTGACCAAGTCACCACAGGAAAACGAAAGCCAACCCTGGTTGAAGAGTATTTTATGACTCATTTATGGCTGGTCAGCTCCATGGACAGCACAAACTCTTGATGTCACCCCCGAAGCCAAAATTCCAGGACAATGGACAGCACCGACTGATAAAGCAAGATTCCAGCACCTTGGAGAGCTCTGAATTCTAAATACTCCTTCCAATGGCGAACTTTTAGCACCATGGACAGCACATGTGCTAAGTCAACTGCCAATAAGAAGATTTCGGAACCATGGAAAGCACATACTCCTTAAGTCGCCTGCCAAAGACCAACTGACAGCGCCTGCATGGCAGCAGGTGCCAAAATCTTCTCACTGGCCAAGATGCTAGCCTCTAAATGATTAGATTTTCTTTTTAAAAGGAATACAAGTTAAAGGTTATGTAATTTCAGTCGTAAAACCAGTGGACTTGAGTTCAATATTTCTACATCCCATCATTCCGTCTGTGAAGAATTTTCCGGTCTCAATGACATAGATTTTTTTGTTTGGTGCGATCACTGCAGAAATAATAACTTTACTGTGAGTCTTTTTTGCAGTGTTCGTTTTTACAGGTCTCACACTCAATCGGAGTTGAGCTGCTATGTAGGCAAAAATAACCAACTTATTCAGATAACATTTACCATGCTGGCCCTGCCATGAAGGCTGCCAGGACACAGTGACCTTATTTCAGCAGTATGGATTTACTGGAAAGGTCAGCGGCCCTCCTGCCTCTTTAACATTTCTATCATACTCAGGGCCCCTCTGCCTCATGTCAAACTCATTCTGACATGTTTGACTTCAGCTGACTCTCCTCGGCACCCAGTGTCCTTGTCTATCTCCGGGATTCAGATCTATATGAGTTTGTGTGTGTGTGCGTGTGATTGGGTTAGTTTGTCTGACTGTCCAGTCAGTCCACGCTGAGACAGATGTCCTAAGATGGACTCTGTGTTTTTGTGTCCTGGTTCAAAAGTTTTATAACCCTCCTAAAGGAATATAGCCACTTTCCTACTTAAAATGTTATATTACTTCCAATGGTTCATTTATGTTAATTTTATAATATTGTATGCCATCTCCGAAAGATACAATGAATCTTGAAGTATTATTATTAAAAACTGCTCCTATGCTGTGTCTTCCCTGCGGACGTTAGACTTTCATTTAAATAAAAAGTTTAAATAAAAGTTTCATTTTTAAATTCCTGTTTTCTTTATTTCTCTTGCTGCCTGTCTTTTATATCTACTCAGATGCATCAAGAGTATGTTTATATCAAGGAACCACTAAGTCATCAAACTTAGATGACAGCTATCTTAATCCATTCTGTTCATCAAGTCCACCTGGCATGAGAAGGTGGAGGGGGACAGGAGGAGGGCACAGAGAAAGGGCCTGACAGTCAAATGTGTAAGCTGCAGTGGGATACAAGTGGGAATTCCTTTGTAGCCCCTGCCCTATTAATTCAAATGGGCAGTGTAGGTAGACAAGCTCTGTGGGGTGTGCTGGCTGGAAATTCAAGGAGCTGATTGCTGTGTTTGCTGACTAATTTGTTATCCAGCCTGTGAATGTTCTGTTGTAAATGACTGAGGCCACTACATGCATGTATAAATAATCATATGCAGCAGAAATATTTGTTTCTCTTATCAGGTCACATGCACTTTAATATTCATTGTAGACTCACTCCTGAAAGCCCTGTTTCCTGCTGCTCACTATGCACATACTGCTGGGAGCTTTACAAGCCTGGGAGCATCAGCATTAGAAATCTAAAGATAAGACCCGGTGCTGCAGGACACACACACATATGTGTCGAGTAATACAACAAATTATAAAGGCATTAAATATGAGGATGAGGGTGTCAGGAAAGATCAGCACCGCCCTCAGTCAAAACACAGCCTCTGACCCGCCTCTCTGTAAAGTAATATGAGTAAAAGCCAGGAAATACTTTCTTCTGCATTGGTTTCAATTGAGAGACAGAGATTGGGATGGATTGCCTTTTTGTAGACTGGGAAGTGTAACTGATACCTGTGTGTCAACCAATCGACAGCCAGAAGGGATGAGGAAGGAAAAGCCATTGTTGGGAGTTTTGATCAATCACATATCCTATTGATCGCTGCCATGCCATCACTTCCTACCTAGGTGGGGAAAAGTGATGAGCGGTGGTCAACGGAATGGGTAATGTGTCTGAAATGACAGGAGCAGTCATGTGAATAGGGTGGTCCCACCAAATGTTCATTTGATATAGATTTTCTTTTCAATCACTTCGTATTTTATCAATTGATAACATAATACATATATATTCCTTTAAAAGCATTCTTACTTCACAGCATTTTATTCACACCTGCCTAAAACGTTTGCACCGTACTATGTATATATATATATACGTATATACACACAGACACACTGGGCTACATCCACTGTGACCACCTGGTGGAACATATGGCAAGATGGGGATGAAATGATGTGTCAAGTTTAAGAAGGCACTCTCTCCCCCTGGCCATCTTTCCTCCCTGGTTTACGGACTGTCCATAAATGTTGGTGCTCTTGGAGGTGTGAATAAGAGACAGCCCGTCCACTCTCCTCCTCAAACAGAGAAAGGAGGATTTCGAATTGAACCTCAGACCACATCGTCCTTGTAAATCACCAGCATTAGTTATATGAATGTGGATGTTGAGGCTGTTGAACTGAGAATTTTTTTAGATTTGGTCCCACTAACGAGAGCAGCTCCCTTAATCCTTCTCGCTGGTGGATCAGTGCACCACTCAGGATATCAGTGTTCTTTGTGTCTTTAGGAAATACATGACTCAGTCTGCTGACCCTGTGACTCCAACTAGCAATCATCCAGGATGGAGCAGTTTATCACTGCCCTGTGGTAATGGAATCACAGCCTGTCATTTAATAAAAGGAGCCATCATTCTCAACCATACTTACAGAATTAAGTAAAACACCAATCACCCAACTCTGAGACATGTTGTGTTATTTATCATCTATTTAAAAGGAGTAGGTGTGTGTGTGTGTGTTTGTGTTTGTGTGTGTGTGTGTGTGTGTGTGTGTGTGTGCACTATTTTCCAATCTATTGCATGCCATTTAAAAGCTGATATTTCATCCATGTGTAAACACATGAGAGCATGTGTGTTGGCAAAGGCAGAGTGCACCTCTCTGCTCGGCTGTTTGTTTAAATAAAGAGGCAACGGACTGATCTGCTGTGGCTTTGTGCCTACCTGGCTATCAGCCTCGCCTAACTGGACCCATGCCATTCCAACTGGCTGACTGCTTCTCTGCCTTAATTGCTGGCTGGATGTATTTCTCTGCCTGCCCCGTTGCCTGCCCTGCTGCATACCTATCAGTATGGCAGGCTGGATATATGTCTCTGCCTGCCCCGTTGCCTGCCCTGCTGCATACCTATCAGTATGGCTGGCTGGTTGGATGTCTCTACTTGCCCCAGGTTTTGTCTGTCTGTCTGGTTGTAACTAACTGGCTGGTCCTCTGCCTGTTTCTCTGCTTTAATGGCTGACTGTATTATTTCCAGCTGCCATGATGCCAGACTTTTTAACTGTGGCTGCAGCGGCTTACAGAAATCCTGGCAAGTCATTCTGGGGTGACAGATAAAAGGGAGGTTGGGGTTGCTGTTGTCCTCTCGTCCTCTCCTCCACACTTCAGAGATACACCGATGCCTGTCTTCACAGTGGATATTTCTACAGTTTTCCGTCTTTAAGAAAGCAGCATCGACTTGGATCCTGTCAGTCAGCCTCTTGATGGAGCTGTTGATACTGTTGATACTCTCCTCTTAATGGCACTTCACAAACTAGAGGAGTTCTTTGTATAGACGGTTGACTGATAATGCTGTGGCCTATGGAAGTGGTGAAGTGATCATTGGCTCTCAGTCGAACACAAGCTCCTTCAACCTCTCTGTGTCTCTCTCCTTTCTCATACATGCATTCCAGCTCTGTTTCCTGCCTGTATACCACAGCATACTCACACACCTTTCACTTGGCTCTGATGCCATGGCAACTAAATATCCATCCTAATGAGGCCATCACACAGTTTGTCTTTTAAACTCACCATTGTAGCATAAAATAAACATCAACCCCTCAGAACTGGGAACCTGGCCATCTACAGTACAGCCTCAGTGAACATTAGAACTCAGGAATGGGTTAGTTATGCTGAAAAAACAATACCAAAATTATATTCCTCCAGGCAGAAAAAAACCTTTATGCACCCTTCAAATGTTAGGTAAAGTGCCTGCTTCTGTTCTTACAACAACAGGGTGCATACGGAATTCCAGCTGCAAGTGCCTCGAGTGAAATAGATACTGACTTACTGTACTGGACTTACTGTGACCTTCTGTGAAACGGGGATGAAGTTGCTAACACAGTCCTAGGTGCTCGGATGTTGCTGATCTCTTCCTCATTCGCTCTCATGTACATACTTTCTGTCAGCTCAAATGTAGAAATGTAGACAATGACCTCAAATGTAAAAAGGAACGTTAAAAGTAAAGTTTGTTGTGAGCCAAAAATAGAGAAAAAGATGTGAGTATTTGATGCCTCTGAAAAAAGGCTAATCTACAACGTAATCCACTAAGTAATTACGGCACAGATTTCCACAGATCAAATGATTATCTCTTTAATAAGCGGCCCCTCAAGAATGACATCTCCTTTAAGCTTCATGCCTCACCACCTCTTGACAACAGCAACAAAAACAACAACTAGCCAAACCCCATATACACAGTCACTTCAACAGTCACAGAAATATCTCACCAGAGAAGGATAAACTGTTTCATGTATACATCCAAGGAGTATGTACACACACACCAGCCCAAAACACTGTAAAACTACACGATGCACTTTGTGTACAGAAAAAATACACACAAGTGATTGGGCACCTCAGTCTCTTCACAAAAACAGTGTTTAGTGTACTCCTTCAGCTGACATGTTTTAAACTTTGCCACCCCAGGAACCTCCTAGTTCACCCAAACACTCTTCAGGATGTTTCAATAAACCATGGAGGGTGAAATGTGCTCCCCCAGTACAGAGAAAATGAGAGACAGATTAGATGATGAGAAGAGATGACACAGCCTAATGTGAAACAGATGTTTTGCTCACACTTTTCAACCCCTTAGACATTCCATCAAAACAACTTGAAGAAAAGAAAACTGATTATAAAATCACTTGGACGATCAAGCATTGGCATAAGGGTTATGAATTATACATATAGGGTTAGTCTCTGTGACTCATTCTAACCAAGGAGAGAGCATTGGCTGTGTAAACTTGTCCATCCATCTAAAGGAATTACTAACAATTTGCCCGGGTGTTATGAAACAGAGCCCCTTGACAGCAATTACAAACTTTACAGTGTTTGGTAACCCGTTTGAAGGAGTACTCACCTCTCAACTCGACATACGTCTCTCTTCCTCGCTGTCAGCCTCTCCCACTCTGTCTCTGGTCCTAGTGTTTTCAATGTGAGAGAGTGCGGTGACACATTATTATTTAACGCCAACTTGGGACAGACTACAGAGGAGAATGGGTGAATGTGGTGCAGAGGGTGACAGCAGGATCTTCTCTGCTCCCTGGCTGTGAGAAACATGTACCTGTCTTGGACATTAAGGGGTTTCATCTCTACTTCCCTTAAGATCCTGGCAAAGTTTGAAAATGGGCTTAGACGCCAAAGGGACTATGACGAAGCACAGACGCGGTCAAAACGAACATGTGCTAATGTTTATTTCCTCACAGAGCTTGTTATAGAGGGCAAGCACTGAAGGTAAGAATTGGTATGTTTCAAGCCTGACATTCACCATTTAACCCTGATGGGGATTGTATATCCCTATGTAAGGAAAAACTGTTTTTTTGCAATCTGTAGTAAATTTAAAGGCAAAAAAACTAAATGAGGGCAAGTTACATACATTTAGACCTTAGAAAATCGTCGGTGAATCTGTTTATGGGTGGAAAAAGATAAAACTCTCGATGTTACCCTAAAACAGCAACACAACATTTACTTCACAACTTACAATCTTTCATAGCTATCAGGCTGTGGCCTTATTTACCTAAATAGCCCTGCTTAGCAACAGTAGGCGTTTGCTAAAGTACTCACAGCTGTGCATTCTGATTAAACGTATTCCCTGCTCCGAGGCCAATCAAAATGAGGTATTATATCTGATCAACATTTACAAAGACAACGTTTGACATGTAATAGTTCTTATAAGCCATAGTCTAACACATGCAGTAGCGTAATTTGAATTAAGAAAGGGGTGGAAGTATGTTTCAGTATTGAGAGGCAGGGAGATATCTGTGTTTGGGTGCTAGTGTTTTGTCTATGGGACTTTATGTGAGGACGTCTTTGTATGGGGACAGTGCATGCACATTCATTTTGCCTTAGATGAACGATAGGCAGGAGAACCAAAGATATAACTGTAGAAAGTTTGACAAACATGAGAGATGGATAGATAGATAGATATCAAATAAAGCTAACTTGCCGGCCATGAGGATTAACTGTGCTGAGATAGTCATGAGAGACTGGAGCCTGTATCAGTGAGCCAGAGAGATGATGAAAGGGCCACAGATAATTACTGAATCCACCCTGCTGAATGCAGAGACCGAGCTACCTCTCTAATGGTCCCCAAAGTCATTAAATTGACATCAGAGAGAAATCGTATTTGGCAATAAGCATAAACTCACAGTATTTTACTGATCGAGGTTCAATCATTTCATAGCGTTTTGCTTTTGAAGATAATCAACTTGTTTAAAGGGGTAAAATTTATATTGTTTTACTTTCATTAAGTAAGAATTTTCTATTGGTCTGTTTCTGTAATTGCCCTGTGGGTTAGGAGAGTAGAGTGAACTACTTCTGGGATGACCCTATGTCAAACCCAGCATCTTTTCAACAGTCAGCCCAATGTATCCAAACGATTCTGCCCTGCACGACGCCCGCTTCAACACTGGTCGTTAGAAAATGAGTTTCCCTGCATTACAGCACGCCGTTAACAAGATTACTCGCCTCTGCAGAGCTAATCTCTTTTGCTTGCTGCCACACTTCCCAGAAAAGACAATAAAGAAATGTGCTTTTCAGTGAAATCCCTTGTTTGCGTCCAAGTGTGTGGATGTGTATAGAGGAGACATGTACTACACTTCACTCTATCAGTTCCTACATGAATCCAAACTTCACATTAGAGGGAAAACTGAGGAGAATTCCCAGCTGCACAATTTCCACCAGCAACAGTTGTTTGTGTGCAACCCAAAGTGCATTTAAGACTTCTAGAGATGTGGGCAGCCTCACTGCTGCTTGTTAAAGATCTCACATTTCTGACAGTCCTGTAGAAACATATGCAGCCTGAACAGAGCGAGACAGAAGCCACAAATTGCTCAAGATACGTACAAACGCTGTGTTGTAGTCTGTGATTACAACCCAAACGGAGGCAATTGGCTGGGAATGTGAATGTGAGTTTTCTCTAGCGATCACTTAAAAAAACAAACGCGCACAACTAGTTTTAGCAAGATGTGTCTTTATTCGTAAGTCAATAGACATTTGTTAATTTCTTCTCTCTGCCTTCTCTGAGCGGTTCCTTTCACCACTTGGAGTTGAAATGGTCAAGATAAATAGAAAAAGTGTGAGAGGGAAGGAAGGCTATTCTCAGTTATCTGTGTTTTCCCCTCCATGACGTAACTCCACAAACACTCAGCTGGAATCCCTGCCTGCCTAACCCTTCCTCTCTCTCTCCCCCATGGCGCTCCCAGAATGATCTTAATCTTGTGAGTTTTATGTCCAACTCCTGCTGGGGACTGTATGTCTTCTGCTGGAACTCTTTTTCCATTCTTTGAGGTACTTCTGCAGTTTATCTCTGTGACCAACATTCTGTATATATATCCTGGTCTCCCACACCATTTGTATGTGGCATTGGGGTCCTGTTGCATCACTGCACATACAATCTAGTAGTGTGTTCAGGTCAACAGTGTTTTGCAACGTGAAAGTGACTATGTATTGCACACAATAATTGTATAGTCTTTACTAATGAATCCAAATAGAGATTTATCGTGCACATTCTATTCATGCTCCTTATCCATCTCGCTTCACTCTGTTGACCGGCAGGTGCAGACTAAAGTTGTTTGCCTTGGGATTGGCCCCTATTTTTCTCTGTGTGCCAGAGGAAATATTTATTTATATATGAGAGAGAGACAGAGAGAGAGTGGACTGTAAATAATGAATGGTCTGGCTAAACAGGGGAGGGCAGTGAAGGCAGCATCAGCAGGAGCAGCAGCACTAAGCCTGTGTTTATTGGCCTGGGTGAATTA